>PVKA01014207.1:0-53034 GCA_004027165.1 Ctenomys sociabilis
AAAAAAAAAAGAAATCAACCAATAGTTGTAGCACATAATATGTTTTCTTTTCTTCCCTGGAAAATATTATTTTCACCATTTAGATATAAACCAGTCAAAACTGATTATCTGTAAATTTTTCCCCTAATTGCTATATCATGCATAATGTGCTCATGAATTCAGAGGGTCAAGAATGAATAAAAATGCTTCTTATTTCCTGAAAATAGCAGAATTACCTGAACATTTTTTATTACCTGAAAAGACTTTTTTTGAAGAGTACTAGATCTGTTTTTATTTTCATCAGTGAACAACTCCAGTGTATTCTGACTTTCCATGTTTCTCCTAATTTCCTCTTTGCCCATAAGAACTTTACTAAAACAATATATTCTAAGAAATTTTAGGAGAGATGGTAGATGTACAGAAAAAATCACATATGTACTTGTGCACGTATTCATGTTTACCTACCCCAAAGAGAGCACATACGTGCTGTGGTCTGTAGTGTTCTGCCACCAAACCTGCCTTAGTCACTTTCTCCAGGCTGAGATACAAGACCTGACACCTGCACCCCTAAAGAATAAAGAGGACAGGTTGATTTGGGCTCACAGTGTGGAGAAGTTACCATTGACTTTCTTCAAGGTAGGAAAACAAGGCAGACTGACATCACAGGAGAAAAAGCTTATAGCACAGAAGGAGGCAACAAATTCAAACAGAGCAAGAAAGAGAGAGACAGATGAACAGACAGACAGACACAGAGACAGAGACAAAAGAGACAGAGACAAAGACAGAGATAGAGACAGAGAAACTAAGCAGCAGAGAGAGACAGAGACAGAGAAAGAGACACAGAGACAGACAGACAGAGACACAGAGAGAGACAGAGACAGAGATAGAAAGAGAGAGACAGAGAAACAGAGATACAGACAGAAAAAGACAGAGACAGAAACAGAGAAGCAAAGACACAGAGATGGAAAAAGATAGTGACAGAGACAGAGAGACTAAGAGAGAGAGAAAGAGGGAGAGAGAGAGACCCTTCTGAGCCACACCCAAGTCACTCATCTCCCTTCCAGGGTCCACTTCCAGCATCACATTTAGCTGTAAACTCAGGGCATCACACCCCTCTGATACAATCACCCCTGAAAACTATAAGCTTTGAGCTTAGAGTCCATAAGTCTTGTGGGGTTACATCTGGAAATAAACCACATTATTCCATTCTGGGTCCCCAAAAGGGTCATGTGCCATCCTTCATTCAAAATACATTACTAATAGTTGCTGAATTTTTAACAGTTTTGACGTTGCTGTAAAGTCCAAGTTCAAATTCTTTTCTGAGAATTAAGGCAAACTCTTAGTATGAGCATCTGTGTAAATGAAAAGACAGTTAAACACGTACAATGGCACAGGATAGACAGTTCCATTCCAAAAAAAATAGAAATAGGAAGATAAAAGATTTGGATCAAAGAAAGCCTAAAACACAGAAAGGCAAACATTCAATTCTGCAGATCCACGTCCAGCTCAGATTTTTAAGAGTGTAGGTCTTTGCTTTGAGAAGAGAACCCCAGGGCTCTAAGCTGAAGGACCACCAGGGAAATTGATTCCACAGGCTTATCACACTCAGCCAGTCAAGATGCTTCTGTATCCTCGAGTAAGATGCAAAAAGGCTTAGCTACTGCTCAGGCCAGCAGCAGACCTCGTGGTCATCTACAGGTGATGATTTCCATATGACCTTAAGCCATTTTTTCCTATTGTCTTGCTCCAGAGTAGTTGGCTCCTTTTTAATGCTAATTGTTTGTCAACCAAGCTGTACTCTGTTGCCTCAAACTTTACTGGAGCTTTTTTTCTTGGTCAAACTGAAGACCTTTTAAATCATTCAGCTGAGCTGTTTGGCTCTTGTTCCTCAACACAGAGAAGGTTAAAAGGACCCCACAGTAGCCACCTCACTGCCAGAATGTTTGGCTAGCTTTAAATTTCCTCTATCAAGTAATTAATCCCCTGCCCTAACCTCAGACTACCAAGTAGTCTCAGGACATGAATAAAACATGGACACATTTTTTTTCAGCAGAGCATAAAACCTCAGCCTAGAGTCATGCCAAATAAGCCCTTCTCTTTGCTGATGCCTCATGAGCCTGGTCTTCACCATCTGCTTCTCCAGAACATCTGGTCTTCCACACCACAACCAAAATCTGCCCTCATGCTTGGTTTATAGCACTTCAGGTCTGCTTCTCCAGCTAGAATTTCCAAACCTTTTCAATGTCCTCCCCTGAAGAACTCCAAAGACTTCTGGGCCAGGTAGTTACAGCAATGCTCCTGCTGGTTGCTGTACCTGTGTCTGTTCTTGGTGGTTTTATTTTTGCTGAGGCAAAATGTCCCACACTCACAGCTATAAAAGGCAGAGGTTTATTTTCACTTGCTGTGTGCAGTTGTTTCAGCCCATACCACTGGCCTCAAGGCTAGAAGCTATGGCAAAGGAGCATGAGCTCATGGTTTGGCTGAAGGGGGCAGGAAAGGAAAATTCAGGGGAGACTGAGGGAAGCACATCCTTCTGGGTGGTGTCCCCAGGCCTGCACTTTGCTGACCAGACTTCACTTCCCAGGATCATATTTAAACATAAACTAGCCAGTGGATTATTCTACTGCTAAAGATCCTGTTGTCTTCCTAAATCCCCAGCTATGACCCATGAGGCTATAGGAGCCATCTAGATAGAAAACCATAGTACGTCCTGAGTCTAACAGAGATTCATTGAACCTAAAATTATGTAAAATAATAGTTTCTTTAAGAGAATGAAGAGCCTTGTTTTGAAACAATAAAATAGTACCTGTCATTAGCTTCATGAGAAAAGGGTAAATCCATAGCAAGCATTTTAATAGCAAAAGGCAGCGTTTGGCAGTTATCCTCATAGCTGTAACTTTGCTAGCTGTGTTACCCAAGCAAGACACTTCACCTTCCTGCGTCTCAGTCACTTTAGCAATGCATATATTCTAGAAGCTACTTCACAGAATTGTTATGAAGGTTAAATGTGAAACACATCATACATCTTACTTTATGTTAAATCCATAACATACCTCTGCCACAAAAGAGACACTTAGTAAAATATGTACCGTATTGGTTGATGATGGCTGTGCAGCAATAATGATTTAACTGTAGCTACAGATAAAAAGTTTCTCTGAGTGGATCAAAGTTTTACTACTTAATTGCCAAACCTAACAACTATACTCTGATATATGAAACTGAGCTACAATAAACAGTGATTAAGTCTTGTTTGCTATTAAATATTTTTTATTGACCACTGAATGTTAACATTAGAATACAAATTTCATGCCAAAAAGTATATGGTATGTGAATGTGTTTGCATCTATATATAAAACCTTTGAAATTCAAAATAAAAATTCAGTAGGATGACTGTTAACAATGTTTACATTGTTTTTGTCTAAGTTTATTTATTCTTAACATTGATTGTGGGGGTTTTTGTTTGTTTGTTTTTATATTTTAGGGAAGGGTCTATTGGATGTTCAGGTTCTCACTACTAGATCAGACTCGTAGTGATCCACCTGTTTACAGCCTCCCGAGTGCTTGAATTACAGGCACATGCCATCATGCCCACTTGCCCAGTCTCAATAGCCATCTCAGCGTGCCCCGGGGGCAGGGCCAGCAAGGCAGGCCCAGGCATAGAACCCCTGGTCCCTGCACCTACTTGCAGGCACTTTAGTCTGCTGAGTTATTTCGCTGGCCTTATTTATTCTTAATATTGAACAGCATTCACCTGAAGGTAAGTATAAGGCGTTGGGTATAAGACTTCCTAACTTTTCACCCTCAGAGCTGAGATCTCATAGCAGGTTGGCAATGAGGAAAGAAGGAAAAAGAGGAAGGAAGAAAGGAATGGAAAAGAAGGAAAGGAAAGGAAAGGAAAGGAAAGGAAAGGAAAGGAAAGGAAAGGAAAGGAAAGGAAAGGAAAGGAAAGGAAAGGAAAGGAAAGGAAAGGAAAGAGGGAAATGAAGGAGGGGGAAGGAGGGAAGAAGAGTCATATCTCCAGCCATCCTACCTTGTCTCTTTATAACATTTTCCCACAACGTAAGAAATACAAGATCTGAACGTCTGATGCCCTTCCAGATCCTCCAGTAACTGGCAGTTTTGCTTGACATGCTCGCAGGCTGCTAAGGATCCTGGGCCATCCTTTATGGCTTGCTGTAAGATTGCTTTAGAGCTGCTGAGTTGCTTTGCATAAGACAGACACAAAGCCAGGCTCTGCAGTCTGATCCCTCTCTCTTCAGGCATTGAATCTGTAGCCTGCTGACTCCACTTCAGCTTTACTGGGCTACATCTAAGTTAATTCCCCTGAGTTAAACTGCAACCTTTTTGCCCCTCTCACAAGAAAATCTCCCTTGGTCTAACTGCTGTGCTTAGAAGACTAGGAATAAAATTCTTCCCTATGGACACTGAAAAGAAATGTTCTGAAACAAAACCAGGGAAGAGAACACTGTGATTTCCCTAAGTGAAGGTGAGTACATAACCATAACTGTGTTTAGGATTAGAAACAGGTATAGAGCATTACTACTAATTCTCTGAATTTTGATAAATACATGCAATCCAAGACCAGTGCTTCACTGGAAATGGTGGGTGTCAGTCTGTTCAGGGCATGTGCTTTCTCGGAGGCCTTTGGAAGAGAGTGCTTATTTTAGAGAAAAGTTGAGCGCTATGGAGGTCCAGTAGGATTCCCACAGTGGTGCAGTAAAATGTAGCAGGGTGGGTCTGTCTGCAGGTCATGTGCTTTTATTCAGAGACCCTTTCTTCTAAGGCCAAGCTATAACCATAGTTGTATCAGAGCTCAGGTTGAGTTGCCTGTAGGATCCACCAGCTCAGAAGAGTAAGGGTTCCAAGATCCAATCAGTATTCCAGAAGTTCCAAACCCCATCCATTCACTCACCATTTTCCAAAATTTATGTATTTTTGCCCCCACAAGGGATTCCGATTTAGTAAATAAGAAATAAGTTTGAGCCACAGTGTTTTTGTTTTCAAGCAAGTACGGAGTTTCTTTTTAAATTAAAAAATAAACAACAACAAAATATTAATACAGAAAAGTACAAATGATACAGAATTTCACCAAAGAAAGTGATATTTTACTAATGCCTAGTGTTTTCATGAAATTAGTTGTTTATATTACCAGATATTTGCATGAAAATTTGGAAAAACAAAAACAAATAAACATATATATATATATATATATATATATATATATATATATATATATATGAAGTTGAGATGAGAAGGGTTGGCCAGATAGCTCAGCAGACTAAAGCACCTGCTTATACAGACACAGGGACTGGGCTTCATACCTGGCATTGCATGCCAGCCTGCCCCTGGGTCACACTGAGATGGCAATTGAGATGGGGTGTGGTGGTGTACACCTGTAATCCCAGCATTTGGGAGGCTGAAAACAGGAGGATCAGGAGAAACCCTATCTGTGTAGTGAGCCCCTGTAGACCCTATACTAACTATAAATAAAATAAAAATAGAGTTTCAAAACTAGTAGAAGAGTTACAATAACTAATATATTTGGCATTGCTATCTTCATAATAGTTGTTCAAGTTACAAGATGTAGGCATGATTTCATCCCTAACACTATAAAAATTATAAAATTTAGGAGACAGAAATTGGTAAACCTTTCTTTATATCACAACTGAGAATACTTTCGGTAAAGACACTTCTTTCAGAAAAGTTAGTGTACTATTTCAGTAGCCTCAAACATCAAGCAGTGCCTACTAGAAGTTTCTGAAATGGAAAGAAAAAGAAGAACCATTTAAGGGTTCTCTTGAGGTTATTGGCAAAATTCAACTGAAGAAATTTCTTTCTAGAATTTTGATGAAAGTATAATTTGAGGGTTGAGCTCAGCTGTAGAAAGTTTGCTTGACATGCTCAAGGCCCTGGATTCCAGCATTAAAGACAACAACGGCAGATTTGTGGTACCCTATCGTATGTGTAATTTGAAGTTGTCTGCCAACTTCTTGCTATTCAGCCAAGGATCCTTCACTATTTGGGATGAGACTTTCAGGTCAAAAATTTCTATAAGGCAAAGGAAACCCTTCATGTCAAAGACTTCTTGGCCCATGGAGAGATTTGCTATTCAAGGGGTCTTGATGAAACTTATCAAAGAACCAGTACTAAAATGGACATATTAGTTGGTGTCACATATTACAGTAGACTTCAGAGAGGCCATGGTGTGCAGGAAATGGTCTTCTTAGGCTTGTGTATAGGAGTGTTAGTAGAAAATAATTGACCACTGAAATACTGGACATACAATGTAGAATAATTTGCAATAAACATGGCAGCCTTCCACTTTTGCAGAAGACTGGGCTTGCCAAGTTCATTAAATGAGAAACTGAGGGCAAAAGTAGGTGGAACAAAGGATTGTAGAGCAATGAGCACAGCACAACTTGACATCCAACTACCTCATGCTGCTGATGGGAGCAGGGAAGGAGCCTGACTTCTTCCTGGGCAGTAGCTCCACGTATTTTAGAATGTCTGCATGGATATTTTAAGGTTGGACCAGTAAAAGGCTCCAAGTAGCCATGTTTCAGTGCACAAGAACTTATGGAGCTAGTATGGAAAATGAAGGAGGAACATGAAAGGGGCCTGTAAAGGACAGTGTAGAGCTGGTCCCAATGTCATGGGATAAGAAGACTTAATGATGGAATGTTCAGGCTGCGGTTACTGAGAAAGGCTCCATCTATATAGCTCTTGTAGTGACGTGTTTATTGCCTCTCTGCAGACTTCAGAGTCCGCAGGTGGCATGGTAGTGCATGACTAATCTCAGTCCTCTGGGAAGTATCCCATGTTGGAGCCCAACCAGGGACAACTTATTGAGTTAGAAAACCCTATCTCAAAAAATAAAAATACAGTTAAGGCTTAGTTGTTTGATCAATTTTTCATGCCTATATATGCTAATCTGAATAACTACTTTGAAGATAACCATATACACTATAACAACCGTTGTTAATTTCTTATCATCTTGTTTTGAAATGCTGTATCATTTTTATTGTTTTTTGTTTCTATGTTTTTATTCTCTTATAAGAACAAAGAGAGGGCCAGCCAAATAGTTCAGCCGATTAAAGCACCTGCAAGCAGAAGCACTGGCTGGGGGTTCAATCCCCGGGGCCTGCCATGCCGGCCCTGCGCCAAGGATGCACTGAGATGGCAATTGAGACTGGGCGTGGTGACATGCTCCTGTAATTCCAGGTCTTGGGAAGGTGTAACTAGGTGGATCACTATGAGTCCAATCTAGTAGTAAGACCCTGAACACCCTGTAGACCCTTCTCTAAAATGCAAAGCAATAATAATAAAGACAAAAGTGTGAATAATCTATAGTCAATCCTCAGTGGCACAAGAAAAATAAGATCCAAATCCTAGCAATCTTTCTTAAACAACTTGAACCTCTGGGCAGGTGACTTCTCCTAACTGGAATCTTACTGCACTTTAGCTCTCAGGAAAGGTATTGTTTCTCTTTTCCTGTGGATAGGAAAAGGGTACTAATTATTTCTTAAGATTTGTGATTCCAATTAGCAGATTCCAACAGACAACGGCACATGGTTAGTTTTTCTTTTATTTTTGAGTAATGATGAGTTAGAATAGACATATAAACAACTCTGCTAATATTTTGACCTGACTTCTAAAAATGTATTTCACAGCCAAGTCAAACTATAATAATTTCAAGTGAATAAATTTTATTCAAATTTCAATCATAGTATAAACTTGATACTGTAGAATTTCAAAGAAATGTAATGTGGAAAATATTTTACATTTATTATGTATTATTCCAATGTAGTTTGGCCTGTCTTTACAAGAATTAAAGAAAAAAAACATTTAATTATTCAACGAATAAGTCTTTAGGGATGGCAAGACTAAAGTGCCTGCTTAGGCAATCATAGGGACCGAATTCAATCCCTGGTACCACATGCCAGACCAGCCCCAACCCCAGGACAGGCTGAGCCTGCCAGAGTCCAGGAGTAGTTGTGCATATCTATAATCCCAGTGCTGGGGAGGCTGAAAGCAGAAGGACCACTATAAGTCTGAGTTGCATAGTGAGACCCTGCAAAAATTAAATGCATTAAAAAGTAAATAAATAAGTCTTTCATTCATATAACTCAAATTTTAAAACTATAATGTTAAAATTCCTGTGTAGATATCTGTGAAATACAGCTGGAAATATCATAAAACATGATACATTCAAGTTAGCACAGCTATTTTACAGAATTCAGATTCCTATAATCTTTAGACTGGTTTCAAGTATGAAAAAGTCCTTTAAAAACTTCTCCAAATGCAGCTCCTCTAACGGCAGTAGAGCACCCATCTCTGAAAAAACAAAATAGAAAAGGGGGACATGTTGGGAGCCATGAAGCTAGGAAATCGATCAAATATGTGTAGGTGGGACTTGACCCAGTGCCTGAAGCAAACAAGTTACCTCACTCATGAAATGAACATCCTGTCTGGTGAAGGTTTTCTATCAGTTGCTAAGCAACCTAGTGTCATACATTACTAACTTTACAAAAATGTATATATAAGATAGTTTTGTTGTGAAAAAAAAGGGGGAAGAGGGTTAGGATAGATATACAGCTACTTTCTTAGTTTACTGAGAATAAACATTTGTACTAATATTGCTTAGACAAAAAGATATCATGTCTATATCTTGTCCTTTGAATAACTACTATGGAGACAACAATATGCAATGTGTTAATAATTGTAAATGTCCTACTAACCTGTCTAGAAACTGTTGCATTGCTATTTTATCTTCTTCCTCATTAAAATGAATAAAAATTATTTTAAAAATGTTAACCTGGATACCCTATCAAATACAAATTTTGTAAGATTTTTCTACAGTGAAAGGAAGAGTCAAGATTTTGAAATAAAACAAATTAATTTTGTATTGCATTGATGTTCTTTCTGGGAATGGTCAGTGCGTGTTTATATAAAAATATACATCATAAGCTATGTATGGCATGCGTATCTCTGTATTTCTTTAGCCATATGTTGTAGAAGACTACAGTAGACAGAGAGGAGGAGGTAAGGACATGAATTAGAATTCTCTTGAATAATGAAACTAGAACTTACTTAGAGAGGGTTTTTCTTATTTCTGTGTGTACCCTTGTGAGCAAGTTATCCATTCCTATAAGGGACTCCAAGGTGGGAATCAAAGCCTGTATTTTTGGAAGTAAAAGAAACATACTGGGAAAAAAGATCTGGGTAAGGAGTCTGTCTCCCTTGTGATGAGGGCAAGTCAAGTCTTTGTCTCAGTAGAAGTGGAGGCCTATATATATTCATAAAACACCTGTGACATAGAACAGTTGGATTCCAGAAATGTGGTAAGCATTCAGAGGTTGGAGCTCAGGAGTAACATTCTTTCTAAAGCAGGTAAGACTTCCACAGCAACTTTTATGTAAATTATGTGTATATAATTCTTTAATTTTCTAATGGATGACAATATTTATTTATAGGGTACGGGTGGTCTTTTCATATATACTTTGAGTTATGACTAAGTCAGACTAATTAATAAATTCATCACTTCACCTACTAATTCTCTTTCTGTTGAAAATTTTTAAAATCTAATTTTTTCATAAATTTTTAAATATACAGTGCATTATTTATTATAGGCATCACTTTGGGTAAAAGATCACTAGTGCTTGAGTGCTTGAAAAATGCTTCTCTCTAGCTGAAATTTGGAAGCCTTTAACAAATGTCTACCCTTTTCCCATCTGCTCTGTCCTCCCTTCCCAAGTGTTGCTAACCATTGCTTCTATTTTCTGTTTCTTTGAGCTTCATCGTTAGGGTCCTTAATGTGCTGTCATGTAAGATTTGCCTTTTGGTGCATGGCTCACTTCATTTAACATAATGCTGCCCAGTTTGAACCCACTTTCAAAAAAAATATTTATTTTCTGGGAGGCTAAAAGGGACAGAAGAGAAAGCCTATGGGACTTAGCAAGGTCCTGACTCTCACACCGTCATAGTTACTTTTCTCTTTCCTGAAACAAAATACACAATATGCTCACAAGTTAGGAGAGAAAAGATTTATTTAACACTCAGTTTGTGGAGGTTGCAGCTCCTCATCAGCCAGGTCCAAAGTAAGGTGATGTGGCAGGAGGAAGAGGAGAAACAGTCCCTGGCAGGCAGGACACAAGAAAAGCAAGTGAGCGAAGGACAACCATGGTTGTTTGTACCCCTTAAGTCTTATCCTGGCTGCTTGGGGCCGGCTGCACTCATGCCCTTAATCCTAGTGCCCTTGATCCTAACAGGATGCCATGAATTAATCCCAGCCTCACTCTAGCTGCGGCCACCTGTGGAAACTTATGACTGCCTGGGGCTTTGGGGGGTACATCTAAACACAGCCATAACACACACACACACACACACACACACACACACACATGCGTGCATGTGCACACACACGCACGCACACACACAGAGCTTTGGATGTGGGTCACTGCAGAGTTTCCTGCACAATCCCTATACAAAACATAAATAAACACACTATACACTTTTCTCCTTCCTATATATCTTTTCCCATCTTTACTCATGGTTCCTACTGGTTTATATTTTTAATCAAATAAAAATGGGATGGATGTTAAAAATGAAGACACTGTACAATTCTTCTAGACCTGCAATAGAATTTCAATCTGTTGTCAGCCAACAAAACATAGATAGATGGTCAAAATTCTATGTGATATATTTGCTTAGACCAAAACAGTCAACTGCGTCTCAAAATATTACTTATCTAATCTTAATAACATAACATCCAGTAGATAACCTAACAATTCTGACACTTTATCTTCAGAGAAACTTATGAAAGAATCATTATATATCTCTACTTGATATTCCTGTCTTTAAAATACTTTTTTAACAATTGATTTTGATGTCATTTAGACAAAGATTGAGTTGTTTTAGCAGGGAAAGGATAAAGTTATTTCAAGTTGTTTTTTGTAAAACTGTGTCAAACATCAACACAGCAAATATTCATGAAGGACAAAGAATAAAGCTATCTTTCCCTGTGTCTAGACAGGCAATTTAACTAAACAAATTGGGCCAACGCCTGAGGTGCTTACTTATAGGCTTAATTAGTCAGATCGCAAAATTCGTTTTCTACTCCTTGTTCATTCACCTGACAGATCAGAAAGAATGAATTCTGGCCTTAAGCAAGGTCAGAACATTTCTATAGGTTGGGACCTTGCACAAGCTCCTGGCAATGTTTTGACAAAGATTTTGCTGAGCGGCCATCTGTTTTGTTCTCTATGATGTCCTGCAATTGCATTCATTCAGTTGGAACAACTGGACGTGCTCCTATAAGGCTTCCCTTGCCTTGTATATTCACAAATCTGGAGGTATTTATTTTCACATATGTACAAAGACACTACACCAGAAAATGGGATGGCAAAGGCGGGCCCTGTGTGCAGTCCTACTCTGATGTAGGTCTTCTCTCTGTTACAAAATGGTTTATTATTTATTTTGTCAGGGAAAAAAAGCATCCCAAATATTCTTCAAACAAACTTCCAGAAGTGAAATGAAAATGTCATATTTCTACAAGAAATTTCTTCATTTTTGCTGCAACAGAACAGATGTGGTAGAGGGTTGATGAGCCTCAACTCTGATTTCTGTGCAAAAAAGAAGTTCAGATGAAAAGGAGACCATAGGAAATAGAGGAAGTTCATCTTTTCTCTTTATTATTATTGTTTTATATTTCAGGGAAGGGTCTACAGTATATTCAGGGTTTCACTACTAGGTCAGACTCACAGTGACCCGCCTGTTTACACCCTCCAAAGAGCTGGGATTATAGGCATGTGCCACCCCACCCAGTCTCAATTGCTGTCTCAGCATGACAGGGGTGGGTGGCGCAACAGGGGATTGAACCCCCAACACCTGCACCTGCTTGCAGGCACTTTAATCCACTGAACTATTTGGCCAGTTCCAGAAGATCATATTTCTGTATTATGTATTGTATCTTATGCTTCATCCTGAGTCAGTTTATGAGAAAGCATACTCATCTTAAATTGCAAATTCTGCCCATTCATATAATAATCTATAGCTAGCTAATTATTTTTCATGTTTTCAGGTGGATTTCATTTTTATACTAAAATTGATTATTCTACTGAAAGCCTAGCTCCCTTTTTAAATTTTGTCAGTAACACTTTAATAATATGTTTCAATTTGATTGTAAAATGAGAATTTCTTGTAGATCATTGAAAAGGGCAAAATCAATTAAAATTGTGAGTAAAGTAAAATCCATCATTTCAAAATCTCACTACCAAGATAGTCATAACCATGAGGTCTATGTTCAAAAAATTTTGAGGAAATCTTATTGCATGTTTTTTCTTCTTCAATTCTAGTTTGATCATTTTACTGCTGTTAGAAGTGAGGTTGTCCAGTGACATATTCAGTGAAAATTCAGATCACTTCTTTTTCTACATGAAAGAAGGAATAAAAATAAAGGTCTTGATGATGTACAGTGTGCCTAAGGAGAGTCATTCTCTCTGGCTTTCACAGAGAGTAAATTGGTCAGGCAATGGCTGTGACTTACCCACATGGCTGGCACTGACAAAGGATCTGCAAACTGCAGTACAGGGTCTCAGGATAAATCCTGAGGGGATTTGGCTGACCTTGTCAGATACAACAGTTACATTTCTTGTTATATAAGTCTTGCTTTATCTTGGTCTTAACAATCCAGCAGAAAAGTATGAAAATGAAATATAAAAAGTAAAGCCATATTAATATGTTGAGCTGTAAAAGGCTCAAGTCAACAACTTTGGTCATTTCCAGTCCTATGGATATCCCAGTACTATTATGGACTACTGGACTATATTGGGTTATTTTGCCAAATTCATATGCCTATAATATTTAAATAGCAATGTAATACCCATCTCTGACAAAACTAAGCAAAAAAAGGGGATACAAATAAAGGACCATTTTTTGTATCTATATATACAAAATAGTTAAGATAGATATACAGCTACTTTCTCTTAATGCAATGAGAAGAAAAATTTGTACTGATGGTGTTCGGACAGGATATCATGTCTGCATTTTGTACTATGAATAACCACTATGAAGATAACAATATGCAATGTATTAATTATTTAAATTGTCCTACTAATCAATTTTGAAACTGTCTCATTGCTATTTGTTTCTTAATAAAATTAATTTAAAAAAATAAAAGAAAAGAAAGGTCCTTTGTCTGCAAGCCTAGTAACTGCATCTGACCTTGGAAATCAAGGTTGGTTGTGGGTAGTTTATTTATGATAGGTGTTTCTCAGGTGAACGGTGTAGCAGACAAACAGAAGAAGGAGAAAGGGAAAAGGGCTTTATTTTCTCTGAGGATATGGAGGGAATTTGGGAGGTCAAACAATTGTCTGAACTAGTCAAATGGAGACTGAGACCTGTTGTCAGGGGTGGAGCTTGGAGGGAATGTTTAGATGTACTTGAGGGAGCTGATTGGGGGTTTTCCCTGAGGCAGTGGGAAGGGTGAAAGTAAATTCTGTCCTGGGTTAAGTTGGAGAAGAAGGGGGAGGTGTTCCTGGGAGCACAGGCCTTTGTTGCAAGGGCATCGGCCATATTAGATGACCACCACAATGATGTTAGCAATTTACATTAAGACCCGAACCTATCAGTTTGTAAATGGTTTAGAGCTGAATTGGCTTTCAAAGTTTGATCACAGGCAAAATTCATACAAGAATTAAGATTTCTATTATACTTTTGAGCAAGTGCTTCAGATAATTCCAGGCCCCATTTACCATAGACAAAGTTTGTATAGTTGAGCAGTCTCGCTGCTGACACTGACAGCATTGTCCTTCGTGGGCCCCCTCGGCTGGCAGAGCAGCGAAGCCCTCCATCAAGGGTGTGAACCACCACATGCTATAGGGGGGTGCACGTTCGTGTCAAGGATAGTCTTCCAAGTCCTCGTTTTCTTTAAGAAAACAAAAAGAAAAAAAAAAAGAAATATAATAAAGCAAGAGTTCAATTCAGAAAAATAGGAGAGTAACAATAATTGATATATTGCGCACTGTATTCAATAGTTACTCAAAGCACAAGCTACTCCATTTAAACCCCAGAATCACTAGGTTCCCTCAGCAAGGCACGAATACTGAGAAATTATCTGAAAATGAGTGAATGAAGTTCAAAAATATGTTTTTTACCTGATGGAAAATCAGCATGTCCAAATTACACTAATTGTATTAGTGAACACCAATACAGAGGAAAGAAAAAGTGGACATAATTCTTAACATCATAATACTATTAGAAGATCTTTTAACTACTGTTTAAAACTTTATGGCCAGTAGGCCTTTTTGTCTTATTTTGGTATTCACAGGATCACTTTCGTGGGTATGAGCATATAAGTACACTTTTCTGTGGTAATGCTGGTGTTTTTAAGTGTCTTTTGGTATTTATTGCCTATATATCCTGACACAAAGAGCCCATATACTTCCTCATTTATTATATTCACAAAGATATATGAGTAGATTAATTAACACAATACAGTTATCTGTCTTTTTTTATGTTTTCATTAGATAAAATACAGTCTACCGGGGCAGTTGCAGTTAACTGAGCCATTCTGACTTAATATTGTGCATTACTCTGTTTATGGTGCATTGCAGTGCTGTGGACATTTTGCCCATGGGTGACCTCTTTCTAAACTAATTTCTATTCACTTGTACTCTGTATATAAAATCAAAGGATGGAGTGTGTTATGGACAATTTGTCTTTTTAAAGGATCAAAGTATCAATGCAAAGGAAAGATGAAACTGACATGAAGATTATAATGACATAAAGTAAGAGCCCTTTAATATATGTTACCTATTTATTTAATACATTTGTGGTTGACATTCATTTCTCTCGCAATGACAAGATCCATAATGGATTTTAGAAAGTTTTTCATGTAGATTTAGGTCTTACAACTGGACAATTGAAGATTCTTTGAAAATGACATTTAAAGGGTTATTTAAAACTGGGCACAGGGGCACATTCCTATAATCCCAATACTGGGGACACTAAGACAGGAGGTTCATGATGAGCAAGACTTTCTGCATAGCAAGACCCTGTAACCAATACATAAATAAATAGATGTTTTAGTAAGCCCAAAGATAAACTTTCTAAAAGGAAATAACCTTTTTATTCTTTTAAAATCATTTTAAAACCCATTGATTTCATATTAGATGTTTTGTAAGTCATATTTCACCTGTTTACAACCTACAATAATCTCTGGGCTTTGGTATTTGATGATTGCTTACTTTATTAGATTGTGACAGTGATCTAAAGTTCTATTTTAGTCATTAAAAAGAAATCAATATTTTTAGTTACATAGTAAGCTATGTATTGAACTAATACATTTTCGGTGGTTTTTATTATGATATACATAGTGTTTCAACATTAAACACTAAAGTATAAAACATAAGTCGGAGAAGTTAGACACTACTTAATCTTATGTAAGTTAGACACTACTTAATCATATGTACATCTACATGTATTTCAAATGACTTAAATTCACATACATTTTATCTGCATGCTCAATAATAATGAGTACAATTATTATTTATTAAAGTGAGGTGGTTTGATTTGAGATGCATTAATTTCTTATTAATTAGCTATACAGAAATAAAATATGTTTAAACATGTAAGATGTCCTAGAGAGTTCCGTGCAACTTTCCAGGTGAAAAAGCACATACCCATAACCCCAGCTCCTTGGGAGGGTGAGAAACAGGGACTGCAAGCTGGACACCAGCCTGAGCAACTTAGCAAGATGCAGTCTTAAGACTGAATAAAAAGGGATGGGGAAGGCAGCTCACTGGCAGAGCACTAGAATGCTTGATGTCTCAGTACGAAAAAAGGAGCATTTTGGTATATGTTACATTAAATAACTACATTTTAAAATGCTGAAAAGATAGAGTAAGTTTAGAATTAAAACTACACTTTGGACAAGTTATGGAAAAGAAAGAAAAAAAAGCAAAAAATTTGGAATATAGTGAGATAGAATGTATGTTCAACTAATACACATATAAGTTTAAAAACCAAGTTCTAATAATTTATATTTGTCTTTTTAGTCATGTTTTGCCTTTCTCCCTCTTTCTTTCTTTCAAAAGTATTTTACACTACACTACAGGGTGTTCAGGGTCTCACTAGTAGATCGGACTCATAGTGATCTGTTTATAGCCTCCCTAGAGCTGGGATTACAGTCACATGCCACCACCCTGTCTCAGCCTTGTTCTTCTGAAAATAATTAATTAATTACATTTTTGCAGAATAAGTAAGGCTCCTTTAGTCATATAATTAACAGTCTACTGAATCCAGGACAACAGTGACCTTATGGTTTCCCCCTTCATCTTTTTTTAGCAATATCTATTTGAAAAAATCAGCAGGAAAATGACTGTACATCAACTAACAAAAACTGAAATGCTCTCTTCAATTACAAAATGCCAAGCATCACATCAGCTGTGTTACTCTGACCCTACATACCAACAGCAGCAATGTTTCGTAGGACTTTGTTCAAACTTGTAATTACTCCAGAGCTTGGGTGTTTTCTAAGACACATTGAATGTATTTTAACACAACAACAGTACCTAAGTTAATGACTCCATTTGAAATCGTTCTGACAGGTAAGTGAATACTTCTTAAAATGGCACAGCCTGGGTAATCTGATGTTTATTATATGCACTACACAAACACATTACTCAATCAAAAAAATTATGCTCCAAAAATTATGGGAACAGTATTCTGAATAGGTTTAGCACAAAATAATTACAGGGCATCCTCTAACTATGCAAGAAACAATAGTCATAAAACTCTGACTCTGGCTGTTTTTCTTTCAAGATTCTGCATCATTCTCCGAATGCCACCCTCGCAGCACAACTTCGCACCTTCTGCAGGGTATTCTGCGCAGGCTCCGGCAGGATTTCGGCAGGTGTCCAGGTGAGCCTCCTGCAGTGCCCTTAACATTCCACCGTCCGGGAAGACGCGCTCTCCACCGAGCCCGGTGTGCAGTCTCGGTATGTGCTTTTATCCTGGCTATGGACACAACAGCCGCAGCATTTCTGGACACGCTGGGTGATGTGGAATTTCGACGTTCGATGTGAGTTCCTGCCTGAGAGGCTGCTTCCCCTTTAGGAGAAGGAGATAAGGTCTGAAAGGTGTTTCCCAAAGAGCTGCTACCTGAGACGCTGTACCTGCAGACAGACCCACAACAGTGTGGCAAGTGCCACTTGGTGCTGTGCTAGGTCCCAGGAGAGTGTGGCTTTTTAAGTGCAGGTGGTTTATACTGTCTCCTAGTAGCTGGTTCTCCTTTGGTATCAGTAGAAAACTTGCCTTTGTCACTAATACCTGCTGACTGCTCGTTACATATATTTGTATCCTCTCAGCTGCGATTTCACTGGATCTCCAGCAGTACGGACGCTGAGTATGATCAGGGCCATAAGAAGGTGGAGGAGAGGAGGAAGCTTGCCACCTCCGCAGTGCTTGCTCGGGGCCTTCGGCTGCTCCTAGGCTAGCAGTGAATTCTTCACGTCTCCTTCTCCAGTCAGATGGTCTCTCTGGTGGTTCTGGCCTAGGTGTAAGAGGTTTTACTGTTGGAATATCAGTTCCTTCTGCTCTGTGTCTGCTTGAATCAAAAGTCTTTCTTTTTTTGGTGGCAGTTTTCTGACAAATGGGTCCCTTTATTTTAATGCTACTGGAAAGAATGTTCTTACGTAAATCTTTTTTTTTTAATTTATTTATTTATTACAGTGTCTCACTACACATCATGAATTCTTTTTTTGCGGGGGGGGGGGGCGGTCAGCTCAGCCCGCCCTGGGGGGAGGGGCTGGCATGGCATGTGGTGCTGGGAATCAAACCGCGGTCCCTGAGAGGTGCTTTAGACCGCTGAGCTACCTTACCAGCTTGTAAGGCAACTCTCCAACTTGGGCAACACTTATGTTTTCTATCAGCCCCTCCACTGTGCCACGGCCTCCAGCTCAGTGAGTCTCTTCATCAACATCTTTTCTAACGCCAAATAACTCCATGTGAATTGTTGCACCCTTTACACAAATTAGGATTAGGACCTAACCCCTTCTGAGACAAACTGTTGTTGATAAATTCCATAGTTCTTCATTTTCATCCACTACCACAAAAAATTTGTTAATATAATTCCAAAATTTTTATTATGTCTAAATTGTGTGTAGGACTTATTACAGGAGTACAAAATATCAAAACAATTAGCATGAAGTTTAAAATATTGTTCAGTATACATCGTGGGGCCGTAATATTAAGCTGAGCTCTAAATGGCTGTGGTTGACAATTTCTTTGAATAACTCACTATTGTTGTAGAATGCTGGACTGTGTTGGATTGTGGTGTCAAGTGTAAGCACCTAAGTTAATTGAATGTCAATGGAGTGCCCACCTTTGACAGGTGTAGACAAAGGAAGGGCTGTAGAAAGAAAAAATCATGATGTGTGTGTATAGACAGTACAGTTGGCATAGATAACGCTGTGCTTCTACATAATTCTATGAGAGGCAAGATCTGCACTAATGGTGGTTGGACAGGATATTATATCGGCTTTTAGTACTATGTTCATCCACTAGGAAAATAATTATTGAATTTTTGATATAATTCAGGTATAAAAAATAAGATAAGTAAGCAGCTACACTCTTAATTCACTGATAAGAGATATCTGCTAAAATAATATCTGCAAATATAATATCATGTATGCACCTTGTACAATACCAAAACATTATGAAAACAGTTTGCAATTTATTAATTTATCGAATCTGTCTTGTTAAGGTGTCTTGAAACTGTCTGATTGACATTTGTAGTTCAATAAAATTTAAAAAATAAAAAAATAAAAAATATGATACAGTATTTTTTAATTTTAAAGAGAAAACAAAACAACAAAATTTCAAAACAAGATAATAGGAATTAGCATTAACAATGTTAATTTAACCAATAGATTAACATATTATCAACATTAAATTAGAATGCACTAGATATCAGCATTTAATTATTCAAGCAACAGTAGCACAACCGTTCCTTTTCAATGAACTAAGAGAAACTAGTATAGAACAGTCTTAACTATCGTAATTCCCTTCCAACTGTTCTCCTTTCTTCATCCAATTTCTCTTTCCTTTTGAACACTTTCTTACCATTTTACAATATTTACTGTGCATTTTGGATCTTCTTTACTCTTTCAGCTTCTCACACTGGGGAGTTAATTTGATATTTACAGTATGTGCATCTGGTTTATTTCACTTAGTATTTTCTGGAATCATGCTCATTTGCTTATAAAGTTCTCCAGTTTATCCTTCTTTATGGCTGAGTAGAGCTGCACTGTATAAAAAGACCACATGTTTTTTTATCCACATCTCTCTTGATGGGTATTTGAGTTGTTTCCAATGTCTAGCTAGTACAAATTGCTCTGCTGTACATATGAGTGTTCACATCACTTGGCACAGTGTTTTTAATTCTTCTGCGAAGACATCCAGCAGCAGAAAATCTGGGTCACATGAGACCTCTAATCCTAATTTTTGTCTTTTCAAGAATCTCCACGCAGAGCTGGGGAGATAGCTCGACAGTTGCCTGCTTGGCAGTTGCAAGGCCCTGAGTTTGATCACTATCACATGTTGTGTGAGCCCTGGAGCATCTGGCACCCCTCGTTGGCCCTGAAACTGGACGTGGTGTCTCAGAACTCTAATCCCAGCACTGGAGGAGGCTAAGACAGGAGGATCACTAGGAGTCTGAACAGTATAGCAAGACCTTGTACCAAATAAATAAAATAAAGTAACATAACATAAAGTAAAAAAGAATCATCCTTTTTCCCCACAGCCCCTCCAGCATTTATCATTGGTTGATTTCTTGATTACAGTCATTCTTTCTGTCATTAGATGGAATCTCTGAGTTGTTTTAATTTGCGTCTCTTGAATGACTAGAGATGTAGACCATTATTTGTACATATTTATTTATTGCCTTGATTTTCTTCACATGAGAAGTGAGTATTCATCTCAGAAGCCCATGTTTGGATTGGATCTTTAGATTTTTGAGCCCTGACTTTTTTGAGATTTTCATATGTTCTCAATAGTAATCCATTGTCTGAGGAACAGTAGGCAAACATTTTCCCCATATTTTGGGCTGTCCCTTCTCTCTGTTTGTGATTTCTCTTGTAGTGCAAAAACTTTAAAGATGAGATCCAGTTGTTGATTCTTTATGATAGGTCCTGTGAAATCAGGGTTTTATTAATGAAATCTTTGACTCTGCCGTGTCTTCAAGAGTTTTACCTATTCTACCTTCTAGCAGATTTAAAGTTTCTGTTTTAATAATGTTTCTGTTTTAATAATGATGCATTTCAAGTTTGACTTACTATATGTTGAAAGATATAAGTTCAATTTTAATCTTTGGCATGTGCAAGGCCAGTTTTTCCAGGACCATTTATTAAAGAGGCTTTCTTTCTTCCAGGGAAGGTGTTTGCCTCCTTCGTCAAATATAATTAGATATGTATGTCCAGAGTTGTTTCTGAATCCTATAATGTGTTCCATTGCTTCATTCCCCTGTCTCTCTCTCTCTGTCTCTCTCTCTGTCTCTCTCTCTGTCTCTCTCTCTGTCTCTCTCTCTGTCTCTATCTCTGTCCCTCCCCCTCCCTCCCTTGCTCTCTCTCTCTCTCTCTCTCTCTCTCTCTCTCTCTCTCTCTCTCTCTCTCTCGCTCTCTCTCTCTCTCTCTCTTTGGCCAGAATCATTCTGTTTTTACCACAGTAGCTTTATAGTAGAATTTGTCAGTGACTTTGGTGCCTCCTGTGTCATCCTTATCACCCAGGATTGCCCTTGCTGTTCTAGGTCTCTTCTGGCTCCAAATGAATATTAGGATTATTTTCTCTAATTCTGTGAGTTACACTATTAGTATTTTTATTGGAATCATGTAATTCTGTACAACAGTGTCAGAAGTATAGCGATCTTCCCTGTATTGCTTTTCTTTCTACCCAACAGTAGTGATTGTTCCATTTCCTGTTTCTGTTTCAATCCCCTTTTTCAGAGAACTGTAATTTTCAAAATAGAGGCCTTTTATATCCTAATGTATATACTAGTTCCTTAGTATTTCATTTTATTTGGACACTTTTTTGAAAGACATTGTTTCTTTCTTAATGAGTTTGTTATTTGTGTACAGAAATGCTACTGATTTTTAGAGTTAACTTTATACCTAGCTCTGCTACTGAATTTGATTATTAAATTTGATCATTAAATTTTAGTGAAGCTTTTGGGGTCTGCTATGCAGTGTATCATGTCACCTACAAATAATGACAGGTCAAATTCTTCTTTTCTCATCATATTCCTTTTATTTCTTTCTCTTGGCTAATTACTCCGGCTAATGTTTCCTGAATTATGTTGCATATGAGTGGTAATATTGGACATCCTTCTCCTGTTCCTGATTTTAGAAAAAAACTTGCAGTCTTTGACCATTTAGTATAACATTGGCTGTTGGAATGTCATAGATGACTTTTATGGGATTGAGATAAGGACAATTTGTTCCAATTTTCTGTAGGGCTTTTTTTCATGAATGGTTGCTAGATAGTCAAAAGCTTTTTCTGCATCTATGGAGAAGATCATATGATTTGTTTTGTCTTTGACTCTAATCATATGGTTTATTGCATTTAATGATTTATTGATTTACATACATTGAACTATCCCTGAATCCCTGGGATGACTCTTACTTGGTCATGTTGTATAATCTTCCTGATAATTTACTGCATTCTGATTGTCATTATGTTATTGAGGACTTTTGAATCTATGTTCAGTAGGTAAACTGGTCTATAATTCTCTCTTAGTTGGATCCTTCTCCAGTTTTGGTATCACACTAATGCTTGCTCTGAGGAATAAATTTGTGGAGTTTTGATTTGCTTTTCATTTCATTAGAGTCTGTAAAGGTATGGTGTTAGGTCTTCTCTAAATATCTTATAGAATTCAGCAGTGAATCTTCCTATGGCTTAGCTTTTCTTTATGGCATTTTTTTACAATATCTGTGATTTAATTGATTGATACTTGTTTATTAGGAACCTTAATAACTTCTTAATTCAGTTTTGGTAATCCGTATGGATCTAGGACTATGTCAATTTCTTCTGCATCTTCCATCTTATTAGAAAACAAGGTTTCAAGGTAAGGATAGGTTATTTTCTGGATTTCTGCATGTGACTTAACCCTATTTATTTCTAATTTCATGAGTCTATTTTTTTCCTTTTTGGTAAGGCTGGAAAAAAGTATGTTAATGTTATTTAATCTTTCAAAGAACAAAATCTTTGATTCAATGATTTTTGCATTTTTAAAAAAAAATTCTGCTGTGATCTTTATAATTTCCTCCTTTGTATAGGCTTTTGGATTACCCTGCTCTTCTTTTTCTAGAATTTTGATGTCCAACCTTAAGTTGTTATTTGTTCTGCTCTATTTTCCTAATGAGTATTCACTACTATAAATTTTTCTTTTAGGACTGCTTTCATTTTGTCCCATAAATTCTGGTGTCCTATATTTTCATTATCATTTAATTATAAGAACTGTCTAATTTTTTCTTTAACAGCATCTGTGACCCAGCGGTTGTTTAGGAAGGTGATATTTAATTTCCATAGATTTATGAAGTTGGTGGGGTGTTTTTTGCCACTGATTTTCAATTTTCATTGCACTACGGTCTGATAGTACATGTGGGATATTTTAATTCCTTTGCATTGACTTAAACATGTTCTATGAGCTAGTACATAGTCTATTTTGCAAAACATTCTCCATGTAACAAGAGTGTACATTCTGATGTTGTGGGGGGAACACTGCAGATATCTGCTGAGTCTATTTGTTCAAAAGTTTGGTTCATTTCAAGTATTCCAATGTTAATTTTTTTCAGTCTATTTTACCCATCTTTTGTGAAAGTAGGGTATTAAGATCCTCTAATAAAATTCTTTCAGTGCTTGATTTTTTAATGTCCATTAATATTAGTTTTATGTAGTTGGATTCACTGGTAGTTGTTGCATAAATATTTATGATATGATCTCCTCCTCTTGGGTTATTCCATTTACAAGGATGCAGTGACCTTCTTTGTCTCTTTTAATAAGCCTTGGCTTGAACTCCACTTTATCTGCAAGTAGAACAGCTACCCCTGCTTTTTTTTCTGGGTTCCTGTCACACAGTGTATTGTTTTCCTTTGACTTTCAGTCTTTGAATTTCTGTTTGAATTAAATATGTTTCTTTTATACACTATATTGTTAGATCTTGCTTCTTGACCCATTTTTGCCATTTTGTGTCTTTTGACTGATGAGGCAAGAGGCAGAAGGATTGCTATGAGTTTAAGGCCAGCTTAGGTTACACAGGGAGTTCAAGACCAGCATAGACTATATGCTGAAACCCTGTCCCAAAATAAATGAAATTCAATATTTTGGAGATATTCCTTGTGAAGATATAGCATGGAGTGAGTCACATAGTAGACAATAACTGACAATAGCTCTAGAATGATCTTAGGCTCTTTTGTGTTTCTATAATACAGTATCTGTGGCTGGGTACTTTATTAAGACAAGACGTTCATGTGAGTCATAGCTCTAAGAGCTCAGGAACTTTTTACCCCATCTGATGAGAGCCTTTCTAGATACACAACAACTTGGTGGAGAATGCAGTCACAGAGATGGTCACAGGTAGAAGTGGCCAAGTACATGGGATGGCTCCATTTGAGATCAACCTGCTTTTAGGACAATAAAGTCCTTAAATACTATTGCTCTCTTCATGGGAGTGGTGCCCTGGTAGTCTGTTTATCTTCCACTAGGTCCTAGCTCTTAAATGTCCACCACCTATTAACTCCAACACATTGGCATCACGCCCCTAGCACTTGAAGCCCTGGAGCCAATTGCACTGAAGTCATACTGTGTACACAGAGCCGCTCTCTCAGACGCCATCCGTCCTTCCTCCACTGTGCTGCCGATCATTGGCTCTTAGCCTAGAGTCAACCCTTCAAAAATCTCCATGTCACTTTATTGAATTTTCTGGATTTCATTAATGGGAAAACATTGAAATAAGTATACGAGTCTCTCAGCAATTCAAAGGGAAAGATAAGTTGAAAGTAAGAATGTATGTCAAATTCTTTAGAATTTCCTTTTCCGGCATGAGTCATAAATAGATGGAATTTGTTCAGAAAGACAGATGTAGAGGAAAAAAGACAAACCTGGTAGGATACTATAAAGACTTTGCTTTTTATTCTGAAGTAGAGAGAGATCAGGGAAGGACTTCCTACCCACCTAACCAATGTGACTTGTATCATTTGTTTTCATAGGGTTCAAGCTCCCCCTTTGTTCTGTCATGATGCCCTTCAGTTCAGTGCCTCTCATCTAGGTGTGTTTCCTGTTCTTTTCCCTAGGAAGTTTCTTGTGAATGAAAGCCTTTTATTTTTCATCTTTGAGTCTACAAATCTTACTGCATTCAGTAGACTACACCAGATGCTCAAGAAGTATGTGTTGCAGAGACAAACTGGCAGGACACATCAAGCCAAGTTAAGGAGAGTTTTGTTCTGAAATTTAGTGGGTTTCTGTTGTCTTGCCCAGTGATATTGGTTTTGAGAGTTTAGGCCCATTCTGTAATTATGTACGCATTCAGCAAACTGTTTTTGAATGGATTTTATGATCAAAATGTGTCCAATTTCAAAGTCCCTGGGCCTCAGTTTTTTGTTGTGTTTTAACAGTGAGAGCTATGCCTACCTTTAGAGCCATATTCTGTTTCAAGACATCCAGTCCTAATTTAAGGATATTATGAGCTTCAGGGAATTTTTGTCTTAACTCCCTCAATGGACCATTTCCCAAGAATTTTTTAATGAAATTTAAAGAAACTGACTCTGAACTATTAAAGCCTTAGGGCTGCTGAGAAATGATTAGTTTTATAAAACTGTAAGATGCTTCCTCCTATTCTGTTTGACATTGCTAATGTTCTTGAATCTATTCTCTTCTTACACCTTTATATTGTCTAATTCATAAAACTTAACAAAGCATACACAACATATAAACCTATATTACTTTTCAATATGAAGGAGAAAGTGACACATTAAATTAAATTATATGTATGAAAGCAGCTGCTCTAAAACAACTTTGTTAGTTACCATCAGAATCAAGCACTAATGATTGAGACATATATTTAATAAATTGTGTTTCATTAACAGTATACTATGCATGCAGAATGCAAAGAAATACAATATGTATATATTAATTAAGGTATTCTAGAAAATTATCTTGAAGATACAAACTAGTTAAAATGTGGTGCTTCTTCTCACACATTTCAGGCTACTTCATAACAACAGCCATATCTTTTGTTGATGGCCTTGCTTTAAGTTGACTCTTTTGAAATCTTCCTATACTACTTCACTGCTTTACTAGAACTAGTTTAAACTATGCTTCAGTTTAAACTAAGATCATTTCCCCATAATCCTTACACATCATTGTGGCATGTTGAAACAGTAATAAAATTTAACAAGCCTGTCTTTTATAGAGAGGGGAAAGAAAAGTTTTATAGTACCTTTTCTGCTATTGCCAATAGAAAGTCTTTCTCTATCTTTCTTTTTAAATTTAACAAGAAATGACTAAAGGAAGGTCGTGTTTATTTTACCCATGGAGTTTTCTATTAAGACGCAGTCCCTTGGGGTCATCTGGTTTGGTGGGGTCTCCAATGAGCGCGTGGCTCTCACTGTTGCGCTCTTTCAGAGTAACATTAATAACATTGCCCCTGCACCTTTTGAAGATACCGCCCTTTGCTATGGCATGAGGCATGGCATACTAATAGAGATTTCAACCATGTTTTTTGATTAATCTGTACAACAGTATATTTTCTAATGCTCTATTATCCAAGTTACTATATTTCTTATATATATTTTTTGATTTGCACATCAGATGATATTCTTTTTTCAGAACCAAGAATCAAATTCAAGACCTTGTGCTTGTCAGACAGGCACAGGGCCACTGCACTACATCCCCTGCCAAATGACTACTTCAATGTTTTATATGTTAGTAACATTTTGCTTGCTTTTTAAAAATTGTACTTGTGGGTTTTTTTTTTTCTTTTTTCACTTTTTTTAGATGTGAACTAAACCCTTTAGAACATCTGGTAACTATCCATTGCTTCATTTCACTGTTTATTCCAGCTGAGGCAGTGGGGTGCAGGGTGGGTGTAGTCACCCTTGGAAAAGTTAAGAGGTTCTGAAATTCAGGCAGTGCCTGTCCTTGAGTCCCCACTATATTATACTTTTGTCATCTTCAGAAGCTTTGTCCTACTCTTCAACACTTGAGGGTTCTTACTACTATTTTTTCATATATATATATATATATATATATATATATATATATATATATATATACACCCTGTAGACCCATATTGAGGGAAGGGTCTACAGGGTGTTCCGGGTCTTACCACTAGACTGGACTCATAGTGAACCACCTATTTACAGCCTCCCAAGATCTGGGATTACAGGAGTGCACCACCACACACAGTCTTAATCGCCTTTTCAGCATGTCCCAGTGAGCTATTTAGCCAGTCCTCTTATTACTGAATAATGCCAGATTTACTGCTTTTAATTTTATTTCTCTTCTTTCCTTAAGTGATCATTAAATCCCATTTGTAAACATGTGTTTCTTGGGGTTTGATCTAACTGCACTGGCCTCATTAGGAAATATTTCAGAAGTGCATATTCCTGCATGTGCACATGTATGTTACTGGGGAGTGAACCCAGTGCCTTTACACAGACCCAAATCCCCAAACTTTTCTTTGTCTTGGGTTTCAGTTTTAGTTTTGTTTGCTTTGCCTTGAGACAGGGTCTGCATTGCTAAATTGCTTACATTGGGCTTGAAATTGGAGTCTTCCTGTCCTCAGAGTGCTGGGATTGCAGGCCATGTGCCTGGCTAGAAATATACATGCAGGTCTTGAGCACCATCTTACAGCTGAGGAATTAGAAAATTGAGTGGCCCTCCAATGTGTACACAAGGGCCAGCCAAAGAGTCCAGTGGATGAAAGGGCCTGCGAGCAGGCTCAGGAGCGAGGTCTCAGTGCTCGGGCCTGGAGTGCTTGCCCTGCTCCCAGGCACGATTGAGACTAGGAGCGGTGGTGCGTGCCTGTAATCCCAGCTCTTGGGAGGCTGTAACCAGGCAGATCACTAGGAGTCCAATCTAGTAGTGAGACCCTACACATCCTGTAGACCCTTCCCTAAAATAATACAGAAAAACAAAAAATATATATATACACAAGCTTCATATGTGATTTTCTTAAACTTTCTGAACTGAAACCACAGGCCTTCAGATGTGTTGGAATTTAAACTTCATTCTGTTCTGTGGAATGTGGCCACGCATGCCCTGATCTGAATATCTCCTGACTTTGGCTGGTGATCTCTCCTGACTGTCAGTGAGTGCTGAGCGAGGATCTTCTAGGCTTCCAGGTGTTGTCAATCTTTGCTTCTGGCAATCAAGATGGTCTTTAAGGGAGAACTCTCTCTGGATCTTAAATTAACTCTGTTGAAGAAAATCAACTTCATCTTTGTTTTTCCCAGGCCAGGTCCAGAGAGAAATCCTTTGCATATGAACTCTGCTTTAAGCCTCAAAAGACACATAAACTTCATTTACAGTACAAAGTAGCTTACATACAGACTTAGGGATTCCTTTTTTTTTAATAGGAAATAGTCAACTAGGGCTGGCAATAGCTCAGGAGATTAATGCACCAGATTAAAGCTCCTGCTTAGGCAGAGTGCAGTGGCCTGGGTTTGATCCCTGGCATGCCAGCCAGCCCTATTCCTGCGGTACGTTGAGACAGCGATTGAGACTGGGTGTGGTGGCACATGCCTGCAATCCCAGCACTTGGCAGGCTGAAAACAGGAGGATTACTATGAGTCCTATCTATATAGTGGGACCCTGTAGATGTTATATTAAGTACAAGAAAGAAAGAAAGAAAAACTAACTCCAGCTAATATCAGTTCTGCCATAGTCTTGAGATTTATGTAAACAATTATATACTTATATACAATGATGAATATACTTGATACTATACTTAATTGATACCACTATACTTAATTGATGAATAACAGAATTTCATTTGCATCTTAAGCATTTTTATTTCATGAGCTGTTCACATTTGCTAGAAGTATAGCTTTGTTTTGCTTCTACTTGAATGTATATAGATTTCATCATACATGATAAACATATTTTCTAAACCATTATGCCTATGGTTTGAATATTTGGATCTTTATAAATGGACCTGCTGCACCCCTCAAGGTGCTATCATTAGAAGGCGGAATATTAGGGAAATGAGCAGCCTTAGGGTGGGAGCCCTCTGCAGAAAAATCATACTCTGGTGAAAGAAGCCAGGGAGAGAAGGTCCTCGTCCCTTCTGCCATGTGAGGATGTAGTGCACAGCTGGGGATCTGTGAGCCAGGAAATGGTCCCAGGGCAGACGAAGAATTTGCTGGTGATTTGATCCTTGACTCCACAACTGTGAACAAAGTATTTCTATGATCAGTATGTCCACCAGTTCATAGTACCTGATTATGATTCCCAAAAATGAACTAAAAGGGTGGTTATGCTGAGACAAGGCTTTGTATAAGAGCAAACCAATTTGATACAGTTATAAGCCCTGCCACCTGGGAGAGGTCTCATGTCAGCCATCACCTGCAGATTAGTGCACAGGTGCTCACTCTACTGAGGGTCTCTGATGTGGCAGCCTTGTGCTATCATCTGCTTTTCAGTAAGACTTGTTTATATTCTTATTTTTTTATATTTAGAAATTCATGTGTCATGTGAAAATTAGTTTTAAAAGGTAAAGACTGGCATATGCTACCTTCTGTTGAATTCATGTTTGAATACCACTTGAATTTAGCACACCTATGTGTCTATAGATATTCCTTACAGGATGCCTTAGAAAGTTGCACCAAATAAGCTGTTTAAAAAAATGCAATCACAATAAAAGTATGCCCCCAATTTTAGTTCAATTAGTGCTAATTAACAAGATGTTTGCTTAACAGATATCATATTTCAGTTTACTGCTAAAGGATTAATGTTTTGCTTAGCAAATTAGAGAGATTTGTAAGTTAGAGAAATCACAGGGATTTTTAACAATTCAGTTGATCTGACAGTAGCGACTTACAGAACTTTTGCAGAGACTCCTGGAATTCTCTGAGCCCTTTCTCTACACGTGTGCGGGAAGCAGCCATGTGGTAATGGTTGGTGTTCCAGGTTTTATTTATGTGTTTTGGGGCCAGACAGATAGCTCAGCAGGATAAAGCTCCTGCTCAGGCAGAGCGCAGCTGCCCGCGTTTGATCGCCTGCTTGCCCGTGCTGGCCCCACCCCCGGGGCACGCTGAGGTGGCCACTGAGATTGGGCATGGTGGAGCGTGCCTATAATCCCAGTGTGTGGGAGGCCGAAAACAGGAGGAGCACTATGAGTCTGATCTGTGTAGTGAGACCCGGTAGATCCCGTACTAAACACATTTTTTTTTAAAGAGTCATATTTACTTGTTTTTGAAAGATTAACTGTTCATGTGAACATGATACCTGTGGGAGACGCTGAAATCACGGTTCACACAGAAAATCACTTTAAAGAAAATAAATGTTATGTGTATGTATAACATGCAGTTTATTAGAAATTTTCTTCCTGGTGAACTTGCGAGGAAAAAAAAGAGCAGATTTTGCTTTGGGTTCTCAATTTTATTTTATTTGTATATATCATCATTTCCTAATAAAGTTCATTTCTGCATGTACTGCCAATATAGGTAGCATTGTGAGAGACACAGTTACTCTTGATGTATCTTATTCAATAAGTAGGTCATTTTTTAACCAGCCCCAGCAATTAAATTAGATACTGTATTAGGATAAATAGCTAAATGATACTAAAATACGTGCAGTTTCTGACCTGATCAATATCAAGTGAGATTTTCAGACAAATAAGATTTGAGGTTTTGGTATATTTCATTAAAATACATGGGAAAGGAGTAGCATCGATTTTAGCTTTTATTTTCTGGGAAGTTACTGCTTCCCAGAAGCTTAACAATGACTGTGTTTTATCTTTTTTTTTTTTTTTAATAAAAATTACCTCAGTGAGAACCTTCATAATTAATCTTAACAATTTTAAAGTCACAAATGCCAAATCTCCGTTCAGCAGTTTTTGCCCATGATCTATCACAGGGTTTTGTCAAATCGATGTTATTCAAGTCAATTTATAATTAAGGATTTAAACATGAAAACTTTGTTTAAACTTTGTACTAATACATATAGACACAGTATTATGTATATATTATGTATATTCATTATATATGAATATATATTTTAATATTGTTTGTCTCCATAAGCTTATTCTTATTATGAATAAGCTAAGAAAGCAAGTGAGGAAAGAGAATCAATGTCCATAGGAGTTATACTATGAAAGTATAATTTCGTATGTGTCATTTAAATAAACAGTTTATTTTTCTAGTCTGAATGATTCAACCCTAAAGCCTCAGATGCGTGAGGCAAGTGTGTTATGCTGAGTGGCATCCCCAGCCGTGTGGATGAGGAGCAAGATTGTGCTGGTTTGTGAAAAAGGATAGTCTATCTGGAATGCATTTTTGTAGAAAATATAGTCTTTGCTTAGGCAGACACAGCAGCCCAGGTTCGATCCCCGGCATGCCATGCCAGCCCCACCCCCTGAGATGATGAGGACTGAGACAGTGTGGTGGTGCGCGCCTGTAATCCCAGCTGATAGGGAGGCTGACAGAGGCGAATCACTAAGAGTGCGATCTATGTAGGGAAACCCTGTAGACCCTACAGACAATGTAGACCCTGTAGACACTTACTAAAATAATAAAAGGAGGGAAGGAAGGGAGGGAGGGAGGGGGGAAGGGAGAGAGGGAGGGGAGGGGAGGGGACAGGAGGAGAGGAGAGGGGAGGGGAGAAAGGGAGGAAGGGAGGAAGGGAGGAAAGAAGAAAAGAATAGCAGTTGGAAATTTTAAAGCAGAATCCTTCTAAAGAAAATTATGAGAGTGCTTACATTTCTCCCTGAAGGTGGTAAAATGCAGATTTCTGGCAAACATCACTAGGATTTCACATTCTCAGCTGGGCTTTCAGGATCCTTCCTTTGAAAGAATCATTTCAAGTGACTCAGCCGAAGTTAATTTTTTGACTCATAGCAGTTGCCTTGTCTCTTCTTATAAGGATTTTCCTTATGAGACTTTTACCCTTATTTCATTGCTTAAATGCAAAATATTTATGCTACACTCTAGATCCCTCTCCTCAGTGTATGTCTGTTTTTTAATTTTCTACTAACTGTAAACATGGCTCTTGAGACTGGATTCTGCAGTCACTCAGCAGTAAGAGAGGCCCCAAAGGCTATGATCTGCAATCATGAGAGATAAGAAAAAACCTTTGCTGATGACACCTAAGAATAAAGTAAATAGTCCCTATCTTGAAGTGATAAAAGTATCAGTGGCCCCTGAGTTATGGCATCCTCAGCATACACCATCACTGTTTTCATGGGACAGGCCGTGCTGCTCCTATACACACAATGGTCTTGTACATACACACAGGGCTTTCTCCTCCTCTCTGTCTTTCTAACTTACTGGCTGCCTCAGTGCATTGTAACCTGACAGACATGAAACTAAGTACATAATTTATGGACCATGCTATCCTTGTGTCACTGCTGCTTACTCAGTACCTATCTGCTAAGCAAATAAACACAGGGTCTTTGCTTCTCAATGATTTGCTGAGAAGCTGGTGTTCTGTGCATTACTTTGTCAAATAAAAATTAAACTTTTGTACTGAACAATTTTTATCTTTCATAAAAGATAAAAGTTTTCATAAAAACTTTATACTCAAGAATAGGAATGCAAATATATGTAGCAGAAAATCATAGTAAAATACAATAAACAAATTCAGGTTTATAATAAATTATTATATCTTTGTGTTTTCTATTTTAGTATTAGTATTTTTGTACTTTGTATTTTAGAGTCTGTAAGGTCTCACTACCTAGATTGGATTTATAGTGATCTGCCTATGTCGCGCGCTACCTCGCCAGCAAGGATGACGCAACAACCAGCTCTTCCATTGGCAGTTTATTCAGGACCCTTGAACAATCTTGCTTCTTCTCCTGCCCTCCACTCCTCCGCGCCTCCGCTCCTCCGCTCCTCCCTGGGCAAGCCCGCCCCAAGCTATATACCACAAGGCGTCCAACCCTGGAGTGACACGTCGGCGCAGCCGATAGGTCCAGATACGCGGCAGGGAGCCACAGTCTTTGCCTTAGCCATATAAGGAGTTGTTTACTACAGACAGCACTCACCCAGCGGGGGGGTGGAAGGCAGAAGCCAGCGCCGTCTTTCAGGCGCAGCTACTTGCAGCTCTCTACATGCCTATGCCCAGCCTCCCAAGAGCTGGGATTATAGGTGCATGCCACCATGCCCTGTCTCAATTGCCATCTCAATGTGCCCTAGAGGCAGGGCCAGCATGGCAGCCTGGGGATCAAATCCAGCCCCTGCATCTGCCTAAGCAGGCACTTTAATTCACTGAGCTATTTGGCTGGCCATATTGTATCAATTTAAAATGATGTAGTGAAAGTATAAATACTAAAATATCTGCAGAGATTTCTAACAGTAATTTTTTTGTATCAGTAATTGAATCCTGATGCATCTAAACAAACACGAAGTTGGGAAGGCTTTTAACAGTAAAGGTAACACCCAGATGTGAAATGCTCATATTTGTAATTAACATGTATGACAATTTTACAAAAATGACTGCTATATTCAAGCCACAGACAATCTGCCAGAGAGTACACAATTGATAGGGTTTTCCATGTTAGAAGACTTGATGGCTTCAGATAAGTATAGTGTCACAACCTGAGTAATGACAGTGTGAAATTGTCCCAGGTCTTTGATACAACTGCCCAGACACTGATATTATAAAAAGAGACCCATGAGTTCTGTGTGAGAGATTCAGTTGGGGGGTCTTGCTGCACAATGTACAAGCCTCTGGGTAGGTGGGTCCACTCCTTGAACACAGCAGTTGTGTGAGAGAGGGCTGGGTTCACCTACAACACAGAAGATTCTCTCTTGGTAGCTGTGTTCTGGGCTGGCCCTCAGCCTTTGTGCTTCTCTGGTAGCAGAGTGTTTCCTTATGTGCTTCTCAACAGAATTCCTAACCTTCTGTATTAGCTACACTTTTATTGCTGAGACAAAATAGTCAATACCCAAATTTAAGGGAAGAAAAGTATATTTTGGCTCATAGTTTGTAGAAATTTCAGCTCATAGTTGGTTGGCCTCAAGGCAGGATATAAAGGCAGAGGTGAGGGGCAGAGGAGAAATAGTTAATGGTGTGGTAGGAAGAAGGCAGAAAGCAGCAAGCAACAGAGTACAGAGGAAGCATCAACAGCAATCTGCTTCTCTCTTGTCCCTTCCAGGTTACCTGCTCTTCTGGGTGATGTCACCCATACTCAGGTGGGCCTTGCTGTGGTCCACACTCAGAACTGTGCAAGACCAATCAGAGCACTATTCTAGTAGTCACATAACCTTAATCTGAGCATCACATATCTTAGATTCAGGCAGCTCTGAAAAGCCCCATGAGTGACTGAATGAGACACAAGCCTAACATCCTCAGTCTAAAGTGATGATCATGACTTGCCCTCAGGCTTTATTTTTTCAGTGCTCAGTGGCACCACTCATGAACCAGCTAATCAATCGCACCAAGTCCCACTTCTGCCTTTGCTTTCCCTCCCCTGGGCAGCCCTTGCATTTCTCAGTTTCTGTCCCATCTTGCGCATGCAGCGGTGCCACCTCTTAAGAAGTATATATTTACGTCTCATTACTCTAGGGTCTTGGCTATCCACAGCCCACCTAACGCTGCAGACAGCTTTCTTTTCCACTTAATTAGCATAAATTCAGGTCTGAAGTTTCACTTAACATGTCACACAGTAGGCCATTCCTGGCCCGTAACTCTTTAAGGGAGTTTCTAGGGAATTTTTCAAGAAATGACAATGTTTGTTGCAAAGTTTAGTGTTCAATACTCTATGAACAGTGTCTGTGGAAAAATACAGGAGAGCAATGTTCAGCCAGGAGAGATGAGCTACAATAGGTCTGTAAGGGAGACTTCAGGCGGCCTCAGGTGTGCCAGACCTGGGGTACCTGGTCAGGAGTGTTTTGAATTAAGACAGAGGTGCTCTGCTTTGTATCTCTTTGTAAAGATGAGGGCTGGAGGTTGTGATAATAATACAGCACAAGCAAGGTAGAGATAAGTCGTGGAACCGAGCTGTGGCCCAACAGCTGCCAAAGCTCTAGACCTCAGACTAATGAATGCTCAGCTTTGCAGCCTGGATTGTCCAGCACAGAACCCACTTCAGCCTACAGTGCTACTTTGTAGAAAAGAAAGAATCATTTACTAAGCACCCGATTTTCCAACATCAAATTGAAGAAGACAGATGAGCATCTTTTGTGATACTACTGTACTTCATTTAATTTTCTGGAGGTCCAACCAATAGCTCAGCAGATTTAAGTGCCTGCAAGCAGGCGCAGGGGCCAGGGGTTCGACCCCTGAGTCTGCCATGCCAGCCCCGCCCCCTGGGGTAGGCAGAGACTGCAATTGAGATGGGTATGATGATGCGTGTCTGTAATCCAGGCACTTGGGAGGGTGAAATCAGTAGAATCACTCACTATGAGTCCGATCTAGTAGTGAGACCCTGAACACCCTGTAGACCCTTTCCTAAAAAATACGAAAAATACATTTCTGAAAAACATACTGCTTCAGGCCTCAGAAAACAAGGAGGAACTCTCTTTTTAATAATAAAAAATTCAAAATTTTTATTTGAGAGGAATATTTTTGCGTGAACATTCACAAGTTTTAAAAATGAGAGTGTTTTGCAAAATATTTGATAAGTAAATGAAATGAATTGTGTAAGGACATTTTGAAAGAAAACAAGTTTCGGCAGTGGGATTATGTCCAAATAGAATTTTTTGTCATTTGGTTTCTGTAGTTGTAATGTGCCATGAATTTTGACTCTTCAAGGTTTAAGGAGTTTAGAAAGCAGTGGTTGTTTTCAATCTATTAAAAAGACAAGCCTTTTGAAAGGTACAATATATTCAGTAGAAGAGAAAGAAACTGAACATAAGGAATATACAATTGAGATGAGGAATAGGAAAAATGATAGGAAACAAAAGGAATGGAAGAAATCACATGCATATGTAGACATTAGCTAAGACAATTGTACTACTAATTTCTATTAGTTTTTTGAAGGTAACAGTTAACATTTAAAAGTTTTACATGGACAAATTTGACATGTTAATCTTTGTAGTCTGAGCAACTAAATTAAAGATCACAATTTGCAATAAAACTACCATGGTTGCATACCTTCCGTCTTGTTTTTTGTTGAATATGCATTGTCTCTAATGCTTTATTATTTTTATACACTATTAAAACTAAATTTAAAAACATGAAAAGAACAACAGAAAAAATTAAAGTTTGTTGAAAGGAAGAATTAATGTTTAATTGTTTGTTCAATGTGGCATGCCTATGTCTAGTAATCTAAACAACAAAGCTCATAATAACAATATATAATGTAACAATATATTTGGCCAGCCAAATAGCTCAGTGAATTAAAGCACCTGCAAGCAGGCACATGGGCCAGGGGTTATATTACCCAGGCCTACTGTGCCTGTCATGCCCCCAGGATGTGCTGAGACAGCAATTGAGACTGAGCATGGTGGCGCATGCCTGTAATCCCAGCTCTTAGGAGGCTGTAAACAGGTGGATCACTACAAGTCCAGTCTAGTAGTGAGACCCTGAACACCCTGTAGAACTTTCCCTAAAATGCACACTCAAAAAAACCCAATATGTAATGTAACAACCATTGTTAATTTTCTATTCTTGATTTGAAATTCTGTGCCTTTTTAGAAAATGTATTTTAGTGCAGGGCTTACGGGGTCTCACTATATGGATCAAATTTGTAGTTATTCTCCTGTTTTTAGCCTCCCAACAGCTGGGATTACAGGTGCGCACCATCACTCCCAGTCTGAATCACAGTCTTAGAGAACCCTGTGAGGCAGGAATGGCATAGCATGCAGAGGATCAAACCCCAGTCCCTGTGCGTAAGCAGACACTTTAGTCTGCTGTACTCTCCGGCCAGCCCTCTGTGCCACTTTTATTGTTTTATGTTGCTTTGTTTTTGTTCTGGTCTTTGTTCTTGTTATTTGTTTTTGTTTCTTCTCTAAAAGAGAAGGCTGGGGTGGTGACTCAGTGGAATACGCGCTTCCCTAGCAAGTGCAAGGACCTGAGTTCAATCCCCAGTTCAGCTAAAAAAATAAAAGAGACAAGCCTCTTGAATGGTCTCTTTCTAAACAAGCACATTTATATACAGTACAGTGGTACCTGGGTTCACAAATTTAATTTGTTCAAAATTTTAGGGAAGGGGATCATGTTTGTGTGTATGTAGGAAAGATAGTTGTGATCTTGTTCATCTCCAGAGGAAGAATTGAAGAACACAAGTACAATTTGGCAAAATACCTCTATTCACAGCCCAACTTGTCCACCAGCAGAGGTATTCACGATCTGAGACATTACTTTACTTATGTAGTATGGTTACATATACATAGCTGGAAACACGTGATTTTCCATAGGCAGAAAAATGTTGAGGACTTTTTAACAAGTTATTTTTATTAATATGCGCTTGTAATGCATAATGTTTGCATTCTTTATGGGAATCTCATACATGTGGCTAACACATTCTATGTCCCTGGATCTTAGGGAAGATAGAGTTTACCAAAAAGAAAAAAAAATACTGTCGTAGCTGGGCATGGTGGTGCACACCTATAATCTTAGTAATTAGCAAACTGAAAAGGAGGACAGTCTGGGCTGCAAAGTGAGTTCCAGGCCGACCTGACCCACGTAGACAGACTCTGCTTCAAAGAGAAAAACAAAATTCTCCTAAACTTCTTCACAATCTATAAATTTCTGTCTGTAGGGTATATTCTATTTTTGTACCAGTGCTACTTGTCGATAGTGTTAGCCTACAGTAAGATTTGCAAATGCCAGGTAAAAAGTTAAAAGGAGAAGCTAAGGAGGACACAGAAACCGAACTATCAATTCCATTTTTTTTTTTGTTTTGTTCTGATTTGTTTTTTGTGGTACCTGGCATTGAACTCAGGGCCTTGCATTTGCCAGTGAAGCACTGTTTTTGTAATAGGACTGGCACTAATGTAAACGTAAACAAGTCTATGATTAGGTACAGAGAATAATTATCATGTTGGTACTCAGGAGTGAGTAAGAAAATTTGTCCTTGTGGCTTTTTCATATTGTAATTTTGCTTCACTCATACAAATCAAGAACCAAAAAAATAACCAGTTGTCATTATTGAACCTTGTCTTCAATTCATACCGAGCTAATCAGCCAATTCACAGATATGTGAGCACATTTTAATGAAAGTATAATATACAAACAATACTGAGTCTAAATGTTAAAAATAATATAAATTTTTATAATTTTATGATCAAGTTTTAAATTTTCTTGTGTTGGGGATGGTGTTCATTGGCACCGAGATTGCTTGGCAAGGGAGAGACCCTAAGTTGGATTTCCAGTACCAAAACATAAATAAATAAGCAAATAAATCTTTTATATGGAATTGACAGCAATTTTCCATCTGTCAGTTGGAAGCATGAATGTTTGTTGTTTATTCACTAAAGCAGATGTGTAGAATACAGACAGTATGTTTCTTTTTTTTTATAAATCCACAATCCTTTGCTTTTATTGAGTTCTTGCTCATTATTTATAAAGGCATGGTTTAATATGATTCATTAATGCATGTAATCAGGAGGATATATGATTTTATATAAAATTAATTTGTGTGAGTTCAACCCTTTATTTTTGGCAGAACTGGGGATTGAACTCAGGCCCTTGTGCTTGCCAGGGAAGCACTTATTCCACTGAGCCGTCTCCCCAGCCCCAACTCTTATAAATGTTGTTAATAGCTACAACTTTGCATTTTAGGAGATGAAACAAATTTTACATTGAATTAGACCCTTTCACTAACAAAAGTTAAAGCTTCAATTTTGGTCAACGGCTTGCTACAAAAGATAAAACTGTCTACAAATATTGAATAAAATAGTAACATGTAATTATGTGTGAGTGATTTCAATAAGCAGAAGACAAACAAAAGCTAAGTATATTATGATTTACCATAGTACACTATAAATAAACACATTATGTTAACATGTAAGAATCCTAATGATTGAAATTCCAGTTAGAGAAATTTTTTCTTAAAATATAAGATATGCAAAATATAAGCTATGCAAAAGCACTTAATCACAAACAGTTTTAAGATTACAGGGGTTAATAATGTGAAAATAATAATTTATTCCAAATTAAATCTTGGAAATAAAAATGTTTTCTATTTACATCAATGCTTCCTAAACTTTTAATCTAAAATATTACTTGTGTAGAAGTTGGCAATGTATTCATGTGTGATTTCAGCAATCTATACAGTTTATAGTGTATATGATTATTGTATATAAAACTTTAAAGGCATATTTTATTTTCTAAAAAATATTTTGCTGGAGCCTGGTAGATGACTCAGTGGAAGGTGGAATAAGCACTTCCATAGCAAGCACAAGGGCCTGAGTTCAATCCCTGGTTCTTAAAAAAAAAAACCAAAAAAACGAAAAAAAAAAACAAGCAAACAAACAAAAATATATATATATGTGTGGGGAAACTCATGTGCTGATGACAGTGATTACTATTATTATCATTATTGCATGTAGTGGCATATTTAGACATAATGATCACATTCATCACCAGGAATTTGTACCTATCCATGATATGGTCTAGATGCTCCTTTTTTCCCAGTTCCCTCCCATCCCTACAATCCATCCTCCTCTCTTTATTTACAAAGCTTTGTTTCAATTTTATCTTTTGTTTAGAGTTTTTTTTTCCATCTTCCCTAATTTACTTTCCTCCTTCCTCCTTCTTCATGTCCCTTTCTTTTGAATAATTCCTTCCTATTTCATAATACCTATTATACACTTTGTCTTTTTATTTATACTTTCAAGATTATCACACCAAAGAAACAGTGTGTTATTTATACAAGATGTCTCATTTATTTTTACCTGAGTATGGTATCAAAGTGCATCTGTTTACCTACAAATATCTCAGATTTATCTTTCTTCTTGGTTGAGTAATACTCCACTGAACAAAAACGCTGTACATCTTTTCTTATCCATTCTTCAGCTGATGGGTATTTGGCTTGTTTCCAAGATTTAGCTCTTACAAACTGTGCTGCTATAAACATGGTCGCACTCATACATTGTTGGGGTGTGATGTTTTTAATTCTTCTAAGAACGTACCCACAAGGGGAACAGCTGGGTTAAACAAGACCTCCAATTCTAATTTCCTGAGGAAATTCCACACGGATTTCCACAGTGGTTGTACTAGTCTTTGCACCAGTTACCAGGGGAAGTGTTCTATCATCACTTCTGTGAAGAGGGCTTTCTTATGGCAAATTCACTACCTCTAGCTTTCTCCTCCACTTCAGTTAATCTGACATTGTTCTTCTTGGCTTCATCTTGCAGCTGTTGAACTGACTTCTCATGGTCCCTCGCTACGTTGCAGATCTCTTTCTTTTCATGGTCACTAACTCCACTCCTGTCTTCTAGATCTGGCACAGTACCTTTGTCTTCACACAGTCTGCTGTGCATATTTTCACTGAATTTTTAATCTCCTGAATATCTGTTGGATCTGTTTCAATGGCCATTCACAGTTTCTATTGTTTTCTGCAGCTCTTTTATTATTTTGTCTCTGCCTCCTCTACATTCCTGGGGCATGTCTTTCACTTTTTGTGTCTTTTATTTTGATCCCCATTCTTTTTTCATCTGTGACTTTCATTTTTCTATAGCCACCTCAATTTTTTTCTGCTTTTGCTGGTATATTTAAGAAAGTGCTAGCATTTAGTTTCTGATTTATTCTATCATACTGTGCTATGGATTTATGCTATTAGTCATTGAGGTCTGGGGCTGCATTTTGCTCTTCATCTTGCTGTTTTCTATTTCCATTTTTTTAAAAAGCAAATTTCCATGATTGTGCTGATGAATGTATTATGATAGATAGCTTTATCCCTAATTTAGAAGTTCCCTGGGATAATCTATTTCTTAGAGATGCCATCTTGGTGTAGGTGGCTCTTTGTGTTCATGTCTGTTACAAGATCCTACCTTCCTAATGCTAAGCTGCCATCTGCCTGGTTCTACACCCCATCCTTTGGTAATGGACCACGGTGATGGTTAGGACACCAGACAATCACAGTGCTGTCCCACGAGGGACAAACCTGATTACAATGTGTATGTTATCCTGGCTAAGGTAGTACAATTAGCCATCCCAACAGCATCAGACACATTCTGGCAATGGACAGTCTGTGGTATCTATGAATATGGGACCATTAACCATTGGAGAAAGCTCTACAGCTACATAACAAAATGTAGCATATACCAGGGATCTGTATGCAATGATTTCCTCTTGATAGATTGGTTTTCCCCTGCGTGGGCTAATTTAAGAGGGTTAGGGGACAAACAGTGAGATGAATGTAGAAAAGTATAGCAGGGAAAGGGTTTAAGGTTAGGGATTATCACCAAGGTTTGGAGAAATTGGAGTAGAGACAGGAAAGGGTGAAAAAGAAAGCAAAATAACATTGAAGCAAACCAGAAAGAGACAATGCTCATTCACATGAGCATATTCTAAGAGCGATAGAGACAGCTGAAGGAAAAAAAAGAGGGCTGAGGGAACATGACAGGCAAAGAACCAGCTGCTGGCTCCACGGGGCCCCTTGGGAACCAGTGCCCTAGATCTGCTGAGCTGCTTCCACCCTGTGTGCTCTTCTAAAGTAATAGTTATTCCGGAAAATTTGCTATATATAGAGACAGCCTACTTCAGTTATTATAAAAAATGAACATGAACAGACCTTAGGACCTGGAGAGAAAAAATGAAATCTATTTGAACATAGAAGTTATTTTCATTAACTTGGCACATTCCCATGGCTATCAATGGATAGAAATATCTATTTTTTGTGAAATTACCTTATCCATCCACTATCTTGATATGTTCCCCTACTACTTCTTCACTTCTAACACAAATCCAAGCCCAGGGACAAAATATGTTACTGTACAGACACTTGTGTATCAGTTCTTTTGCATTTCTCTGCCAAGGTACAGTACTTGCTTGAAAGTTCCACATGGGGAAGCTGTGATGGGATTCCCACCACTGGACTCAATTTAGGATCTTCCTAGGACACCCAAAGAGAAATATCTGAACATGGTGAAAGATGGAAAGAATTTGAATTTCAATTTCATGACTAACATTTTAGGCATCATCATTCTCAGGTCAGAAGGCAGGAAAGAGGGTGTCTAAAATATTTGAGGACTGGTTATGAAATATTTCACCTGTCTGTGTATCTTGAACAATAATTTCACTAATGAATTCTTCCTATTTTGATTTAACATTTTGTTAATTAGAAAAGCATTGGGTGTATTTCTGACACAAAGTTAGCTGACTAATCACATTTGTGCACTTTCTAATTAGAATCCTATGTCCTCAAGAATAATTTCGGGTAAGAAAAAAATATATAGCGTCATTCAGAATAAAACACTTATCTCTCTTCCTCTGTTCTCTCTCTCTCTCTTTAATATACACATACACAGAGCTATGTCATAAAAATATGTTCTTTCATACAGTTCTAAATATTTTAAACTCCTTAAAGATTATTCAAATACCAAAAGTATGTTACAGAGAATCAAGACTGCATAATATTTTAGCTACATTAAATTATATAAATTTGGTGTCCTGTACACAAATTTTATGCCACTTAAAATACATTACATTACATTAAAATGCATTTAATCAATGTATTCATAATTTGAAGCACTTGTTTTATTTTTCTATCATAAAAGGTGTTTGGCATGGGAAGAGAAGCAAGAAAGCTAACCCTGGAAATAAAAGATTAGTAATGAGAAGTGCTGATAGAATAGGTTACAGAGAAATGAAGAATTAGGAGAGAAAATAACCGAGGACAGAATGTGAAGCTACAGCACCATGATCTGGGGATGTTGGGGTGAGTATTATCTTCGCAAAAATGAGAACAGGGTATGGTTGTACTTTTTACTGTTTCACTATAGATAAAGACTAGGAATTACGGGTATATTGGGGTTTTTTTGTTGTTTTTGTTTTTTGTTTTTTGGTTTTTTTTTGTCTTTTTGAGACAGGGTCTCACTGTACAGTTCAGGCTGGCCTTAAGCTCACTTTGTAGCTCAGGCCGGTCTCGAACTCACAACAATCCTCCTGCCTCAGCCTCCCTAGTGCTGGGATTACGGCATGCACCACCACGCCCGGCATTATTACGGGTATATTGTTTTACAATCCTTATGGAACAATGACCTAACTATAATGTTATACATACTAAGAAGTTCACACAGGGAAAATGATGCTACAGGTTTTCTTTCTTTCTTTCTTCCTCTCTCTCTCTCTCTCTCTCTCTCTCTCTCTCTCTCTCTCTCTCTCTCTCCCTTTCTTTCTTTCTTTCTTTTCCTGAGACCAGGGGTAGTGGTACACACTACTAGTAATCCCAGCACTGGTGAGGTTGAGACAGAAGAATCACTATGAGTCCAAGCTTCATATTGAGACCCTGTGCCCAATATATAAAAAAGTTTAAAACTTAAAAAAATCCATCATAGACTTGTACACACACACAAAAATATTTCTTTATATTCATATCCTATAATATTTTCCTTATGTGAATTTTTAAAAGGCTAAATTTTTAATTTAAAACTCAGACATCAATACACCTCCACTAGCCTGCAGCCACACAGGATCTTGATCTTCAGTATCATTCTTTTTACCTCTTCATCTCATTCTACCAAAGGTCTTTAGAACCATAAAAACTGGATTAGTCATCTCCTACATAACGGTGCCTCTGCTGAGATGCCTTCTGGTGGACCAGCCTAAGACCGCTCTATAAACACCTTATTACATTACAAGGGGAAATGTATTCTGAAAGATTTATTGTTAAGCATAGAACACAAATAAACCAGTTACTGAAACTCCAATTCTTCCTGTCTCAAAATTTGCATATGGTTCTTAAAATTTACAGCTTATTTCACATAAAAATAGTTATGTGATATATAAATATAAAGCAACTACTATTCCATTAATCTCTGTAATTGCAAACTAGTCATAATAATCTCACAGATTATTTTCTTACAGTTATTCAGGACAATGTCTGGAAGACTGCATATCTGAAATTTACATCTCCAACCACATGTATGCAGCAGACTTGACAGCATAGTAAGAGTGGCCGTCAGTTTCATTCCACTGCCAGAGATTAGGACTACAACCTCTCCTGTGGTTCTTGCATAAATATTAATCACTGTGACACAATGAGACTAATTTCTCTCCTTGTGTTTAAGAACATATTTCTCTTGGGAGCCCTCATAAGGGGTCAGAATCAGTGAGTAATTTAGCAGTGAGTCCTCTAAGAAATGCTGTCAGTGTTAGGGCACTTCCTGTGCTCCCAGATGCAGGTTCAGATCATAATTTTGTTCATCAGGAATGAACAAATCACTGGGAATGCTTTACATAGCCAAATTTGTACAACAAATAGATTGTCCTTGTTTGCATCTGGCTCATCTAGGAAGTATAAATAAAGCAGTAAAATATAGTAATTCAATATAGTAATGCAAGATCTGAAGGTGGTAGTACAAAGAAAAAAAAGCCTAGGCCAAGTTTATTGATTTAAAATTAAAACCAGTGGAGGCTTTTTAAGTGAAAGTCTCAGTAGAATGCACACAGTGTATTCTGGGCCCAAATTTTTAAAAGCTCTGTGGCAGCTGAGGTAGCTCAGCAGTCTAAGATCCTGCCTAGGCAAGCACAAGGACCCAGGTTCTATCCCTGGTACCCCAGGCTGCACCAACCCCTGCCCCGGGTATAATGAGCTGGCCACCAAGTCTGGGTGTGCCTGTAATCCTGCACTGGAGAGGCTGAAACAGGAGGATTACTGTGAGTCTGAGCTCATAGAGGACCCTGTACCAAATACATAAATTTGAAAAAAAAAGAAAGAAAGAAAAGAAAAGAAATCTCTTGACACCTTCCTAGGGTTTTTTTTGCCCCTGTCTGTGTTTACATTATATCAACAGCACCTTAAGTGGTGTAATTTATATAGATGATGTTTACTTATGAAGTGAATGATGACAAGAGTCTTCCTTCGTTAATCAAGAAGGACGAGGTGAGGAAAGGAAAGGGTTTCCTTTCTCTGGTCTCTTGCTACCCCAAGGACAAAAAAGAGCGGTGACAGCAATGATTAAGTCAACTGCTTTAAACCCGGGATTAATAAACAAAACTTTGTAGGTCAGATTTTAAGGCAGTGTTTTGAGAATAAACCATTTTCTTCTTAGAATAATCATTGTGACTTCATGGAATCCTAGCCTGCTGATGTTGAAAGGAGAATTTAAAACTGTAATTCAAGACTGGGTGTGGTGCCATGCGCCTGTAATCCCAGCTCTTGGGAGGATGAACACAGGTGAAACACTGAGTGTCTCTATGTAGTGGGACCCTGTAGACCCTGTACTAAATACAATAATAATCATAATTTAAAAACTGTGATTCACTCTTTGTAGCACTCATATCTAGTCCCACTCTCCTGCCACTTCTTTGGTTACAACACTCATGGGTTTTTCACCCTCCACACTATGCTGCTTTCTGCTTCTTAGGTCACATATCAGCCTGCTGTAAAACCAGGGTGTTAACCGCCAGACAAAAGAAGCTTTATTTTAAGAAACTCTAAATTTCAAGGCTTTGTTATATCTTAGTTCTTCATATATTCTAGACAGTAGACCTCTGTCTGATTGCTTATTAGGATTTTTTCAAAATTTGTGGGTTGTCCTTTCATTCGTTTGACAATTTCTTTTGACCCGCAGAAGCTCCTTAAGAAGAGTTGATCCCAGTTGTTGATTCTTTCAAGTGCTTCCCGTGCGAATATATGTTTGTTCATGAACTCTTTACCTACCCCTATGTCTTCAAGAGTTCCTCCTACTTTCTCTTCCAGAGATTGAGTGTTTCTGTTTTAATGTTTAGAACTTTAATCCATTTTGACTTTAACTTAGTGCATGGTGATAGAGCTGGGTCAAGTTTTAGTTTTCGGCATGTAGAAAGCCATGTTCTCCAGCACCATTTGTTAAAGAGGCTCTCTTTCTTCCAGTGAGCTTCTTTAGCCCCTTTGTTGAAGATCAGATGGCTGAGTGTGATTGTAGATGCGTCTTCACCTTCTAATCTATTCCACTGATCCCTAGGTATATTTTGCTGCCAATACCATGTTGATTTTATCACAGTGGCTTTGTAGTATAATTTCAAGTCAGGAATTGTGATGCCTCCTGCCTTGTCTTTATTGGCCAAGATTGCCTTTGCTATTCTAGGTCGTCTGTGGTTCCAAATAAATTTTAGGATTGATTTCTCTATATCTGGGAGGTATGTTGGTGGCAGTTTTATAGGGATTGCATTAAAGCTGTACAGCAATTTTGGGAGTATGGCCATCTTCACGATGTTGGTTCTCCCTATCCAGGAGCATGGAATATCTTTCCATTTTCTGAAATCCTCTATAATCTCTTTTCTTAGGGTGTTGTAATTTTCCACGAAAAGATCTTTGACTTGGTTGGTTAAGTGAATCCCAAGGTATTTCATTTTCCGTGGTGCTATTGTGAAAGGTATTGTTTCCATTGTTTCCCTTTCAGTGTGCTTGTTATCCATGTAGATGAATGCTATTGACTTTTGAGTAGGGCCCTCAAATTTAAAGACCCAATTCAGAAATGGGCATCTGAGATGAATACAAACTTCTCAGAGGACAAAATTAAAGAAGTGAATAAATATATGAAAAAATGCTCCACATCGCTAGCCATCCATGAAATGCAAATAAAAACAACACTGAGATACCATCTCACTCCAGAAAGAATGGCTATCATAAGGAAATCAACCAACAACAAATATTGGAGAGGTTGTGGAGAAAAGCGAACACTTCTCCACTGCTGGTGGGAATGTAGACTGGTACAACCATTGTGGAGGTCATTGTGGAGACTCCTTAAAAGAGTAGGACTAGAAATCCCATTCAAGCTGGCTATCCCCCTACTGGGAATTTTCCCAGAGGAACTGAAAACATTGTATCATAGTGATAGATGTGTACCTATGTTTATAGCAGCACAATGTGTGATAGCAAAATCTTGGAAACAACCAAGATGTCCATCACATGAGGAATAGTTGAAAAAGATGTGGTGTTTCTATATAATGGAGTATTACTCAGCTATTAAGAATGATAAGCTTGAAGCATTTATACTGAAGTGGATACCACTTGAATATATACTCATAAGTGAAATAAACCAAACACACATATGTAAATATCATATAGTCTCCCTTAGTATAACAAGCGAAAAGCAGAAATACAAATGGAAACGTACAACAACAACTAAAATCAATTGAGTCTGATAAGGCAAAGTGAATGACATATGCTGCAGGATACTAATCAGCTTTTCTTCTGGATGGTTAACAACCAAAGTTCACAGATCAAAGTTGGAGAAATAGAAGACCCACAAGGCCAGCCAACCTTTTGGCCCTAGCCTTTCAAGGTCAGCGAAGAGTCAGGACATAGGAGAACCTGTACTGGAACATCATGAAACTCAGTTGAGCTCCAAATTTTCTGAAGAAAGAGATGATGGAGCCACAGAAGAAAGAGATTGAAGTTCTATAGTGTGCCTGGGGAGAGTCACATGGAGAGAAAACTTTCTCTCAGGCTCTCACGGAGAGCAAACTGGTCAAGCATTGGCCGTGACTCATCTACATGGATGACACAGACAAAGGATCTACAGAATAATGTACTGGACTACAAGATAAACCCTGAGGGGACTTCACTGACCTCATAAGAAACATAAAGTGCATGTGTTGGTATATAAGTCTTGCTCTATCTAGGTCTTAACCATCCAGCAGAAAAGTATAAAAATGAAGTATACATCGCAGGGCCATAATAATAAGTTGAGCTGTAAATGGCTATGGTCGACAACTTCTTCGGACAACTCACTACTGTTGTGGAATGTTGGACTGTGTTGGATTGTGTTGTCGAGTTCAAGCATGTAAGTTAGTTGAATGACAATGTAGTGCCCATCTCTGACAGGTGTAGACAAAGGAAGGGGTATAGAAAGGAAGAATCATGATGTATATGTATGGACAGTACAGTTGGGATAGATAACGCTGTGCTTCTACATAATTCTATGAGAGGCAAGATTTGCACTAATGGTGGTTGGACAGGATATTATGTCGACTTCTAGTACTATGGACAACCACTAGGAAAATAACAAGGTAGAAAGTATTAGTTATTGAATCTTTGATGAAATTCAGGTATAAAAAATAAGATGCACAAACAGCTACACTTTCTTAATTTACTGATAAGAGGCATACGGTATAATAATGTCAGTAAGTATAATATCATGTATGCACCTTCTGTGATACCAAAACATTATGAAAACAGTTTGCAACGTATTAATTTATCAAATCCATCCTGTCAAGGTATCTTAAAACTGTCTCATTGATATTTGTACTTCAATAAAACAAAAATAAGAAAAAGAAACTCTATAAATATGCAGAGCTTTCTATCATTAAGACTGTGGGACCTGAAACGAGTTCATCTCAATGCTGTTCTGACGAATGATCTCTCAGCTGTTATGCACTCAATCCTCTTTAGAAATGTGCAGAAGTAACCTTCTATTAAACAGGAAAGTTACAAGGAAACACTACAATGAGGTTTCTATATGCTGTTCCCTCAAGCTTATTCCTTTCTCTCTGTGACAATGAGCTTTAGATTTGGATGGTATTAAATGTGAGGCTTGTTCCACATAGAACACACTTCCCGTGTCTATCATTCTGAATGCTAATACAACCATGTGTAGTAATTATACATATAAATATGTATTGTTAAATATATATTACATAAATGCCCAATCTAAACTTAAAAGTCTTAACTGATTTTTTCTTTTGGTTCAGGGTTTCTCTATGCATCTCAGAATTACAGTGCTCCTCCAGCTGTCAGCCTCCTCAGCACTGGGAATACAAGGTGTACAACACCACCCCTGGTCTTGGTGGCCGGCTCAGTTCAGGGGGGTGGGGGGGATCCAGCACAGCATGTGGCACAGGGGATCGAATGCCGGTCCCTGTGCTTGGCAAAGTCTGCTGAGCTATCTCCCTGGCCTAGTCTTAACAGATTTTACAGAACCTAAAATAAAACCCTAATAAAACATTAGGGTTTTATAAATAAAAGTGAAATAGTGTCAGAAGTACAAAATTCTACAGAGAAAAAGGTTCAAACCAGAAACACAGTTAAACTGTATATGAATTATATATTATTTTATTTATCTGAAGAAATGTGGTTGTTGAAAAGTACACAGAAATAGAAAGGAAAGATGATGACATTTGTTTGGGTCTTGCCTCCATTGTTTTTGTGAAAAAGCCTACTGCACTTTTCCTCCTTTAAGGATGTTGACTTTCCGTGGGATCACGCTGCCAGAAATGAGTTCTTTACTTGTGCTGTAAAAACTTTGACACACTAATTTACATATATCCTAGGGCTGCAAAAGTCCATGAGTCTATTTGCCTGTCAAAGCAGTGATTTTGATTACTCTGTCTCTATCAAACTCAGGAAAGATATTGTCAAAATTCAACCTGAAAATACTGTGTATTGTTGATAAAATCCTATTTATTCTATATGTTCATAATTAAGCCTGACCATTTATGTAAATTCAGGTTAATATCAGGACTTCTCCACTGTCACCCCTATTGCAAGTTTAGAGATAATGACCACTGGTTGCTCCAATTGGTGTGCCATATTATTCTCAAATATGTCATCTAATAACCTTGTGATACACAAAACAACAATAGGAGGCTTCACACATTAAGAGGACTATATTCAGCACACACTTCCTCTTTCATATTCATGAGTTTTGCAACACTTGTTCATCCAACTGCAAACCAAAAATATTTGCAAATAAAAATTTCCAGAAAGTCTAAAAAAAAAAAAAAAAACAAAAAACTTTTTATCTTACTGCAAGTACCTCATGAATCCAGTTAAATAAAGCAACGTGTAGGAGCAATCTGCTGTTACTGCAGTCATTTCCCAAGTGCTCCATATCTCTCTGGTACTGGTAGTTTGAGCATTATTCACCTGGTGTTTCCCTTATGTCATATATGCTACAGCTGATGGGTATGTCTGCAGTGGGCATGTGCAGGCTGGGGTTTTGTCATTATTATCTAAACTACAGTTAGTTATGTAGCACTTACTTTGTATTACAAATTATAATAATTCTAGAAAGCATTTGAAATACATGGAGATATAGGCATACCTTATAGGCACATATGATGCCACTTTATTCAGGGGATTGTTCTTAATATCCACAAAGGGTGCAGAGCCCAGTTCAACATGAACACTGAGGAACAGCTGCACATCACTAAGGACACTTTATAAAATTGTCAGCTTTGGCATGGCAGACTTCGAAGCCTATCTTTGAAATTAATAACTTACGGTATATTTTAATTTATTTTGCAACTGTATTTGAGAAGAGAGAAGAATGAGTAAGGTCTCATTCTATGTGTCATTAGCTGGTTAACGGTAGCTGGTCAGTTGATTTCTAAGGCTTCTGATGCCTCATAACATGCAGGGCGTCGGTAGTATCAGAAGTTTCCAGTGTGTGCTTCAGGACTCACGGGGTGGGGGGCAGTGAATGGGGCTCTTAGGGCCCTGTGGGTAGGGAAAGAAGCCAAGCTATGTGGTCAAGGCTCTGGGCTTCCTGCCCTATGCAGTCTGGACAGCTCTGCTTCACTTACCTACCCCAAGGAAATGTGTGTGTAGAAGATTTTCTTATTTAAAATTAACAAACTTTTAAAATCAGTAAACCAAAGGATATACTAAAGGCTGTACTTTAAGCACACTTGAGCAAGAAATGGTATACAATCATAGGAGCTTCTTGGTGGTCTGAAAAACTCAGTGTGAGTACAGAATACATTGCTATCCTGAGTAGTATTTGGGAAAATTCTGACGGGTGGGCTCACAGTGATGTTTTAGCCCACAGGATTCAAACATTATGATTGTCATATGGCTTACAGACTATCATGCCTCTTTCTTCCTCTAAAATCATTGTCAAATGTAAAGGAAGCCTTTAAAGAATTATAAATGGTTTGTAAGACAGGGAAATCATAGATTCCTAAATTAGGAGGCGTTGTTACCAGTGGAGACCATGGTTCAAAGTAGTGTAGTAGTAAGGGCCCTGGGAGATAGCTCAGTAGAATAAGTGCTTGCCTGGCAAGCACAGAGTCCTGAGCTCAATCCAAGGTACTGCAAGAAAATGAAAAATAAAAAAGTAGTGTAGCAGACAGAGAGCTGAGGCTATTTTAACTAATATTAATATCATTAGTAAATTGACTAGAATCTATGAGATAAGATTTATTTTCATTTTATGTATTTGGTACAGGGTCTCACTGTGCAGCTTGGACCTGTAGTGATCCTCCTGCTTTCAGCCTTCCCAGCACTGGGATCACAGGTACATGACACCACGCTGGGCTGCTGGGGGCAGCAACAGTGCAGCATGTGGTACTGGAGCTCGAACCCCAGCTCCTGGGTTTGCCTAAGCAGGCACCTAGTGCACTGTACTATCTCTCTGGCCCTTGGAACCTACGAAATAAATAGTGAAATTTTTACTTAATACTAGCTTCTTCATTTAGAATTTCCAACATTAAAATACTCCTATGCTCTTTTTATTACTGAAATGTACTCGTATGAAAACAATATCTATGTTTAATACAGGTTTATATTTCTTTAAAAATATTTTTTTAGAACAGAATAGCTTGAATTATACCCAATAATATCTGCAACTTCTGTGCTGCTTTCAAAATATTGCACATGTTTATACTGCATTTTTATAAGTAATCCGTCTGGAACAACTTTGCTTTGAAAGTATCATTCGTTGTAATTTATATTTTATTGCTTTATTTCCAAGTAAGTTCAATTAAATTCAGCATTTTAAATTTTTCACAGAAATTGTTTTTAAATATTCCATTAACTTCCTGTCAGAATAATACATATTTTTCACTTTAGATTTGAAGCACTGAGGTAAATCATTCTCTTTGGTTGAATGAAATCACATTAACATAGATTTGTTTACTCATTTGCTTTTTAAAAATAAAATTTATTGCATACTGAGAATCATTTTCCAATGTTTGAAAATCTTTGTGAACAAGGGCAGTTCTACTGATTAAGATAAACATAGTAATATTTAAAGAAGAATGGAGATTAGTCACTGGCTAGAACCTTTTACACTTGTAAGGAGTGGATTCTTTATGTTTTTCAGTTTAATTTTTTTAAAGAAAAGATGTGTGTCTTCTGTAGAATCATGAATAATGAATCAGAAAAAATAGAATTTAAAATATTCATTTTTTTTTCAGCCGGGCGTGGTGGCGCATGCCTGTAATCCCAGCACTCGGGAGGCTGAGGCAGGAGGATTGTTGTGAGTTCGAGACCAGCCTGAGCTACAAGTGAGTTTAAGGCCAGGCTGAACTGCATAGTGAGACCCTGTCTCAAAAAAGACAAAAAAAAAATAAATAAATAAATAAAATAAAATATTCATTTTTATTGTTTAAGTGTGCATCTACCATTTTAGAAATTTAATAATAAAATTCAAAAAAAGCTTACATTTCAGTAAGATGCATATTGTGGCTAAGAATGAATCAAACACAATGAATCCATTATGAAACAAATCAATTTTTTATCCCACTTGAAATTTTCATTTATAGAACCGCTTTTATTTTCCTGTAAAACTTGGAAAAGAATCCTAAAAAATATTTGCAGTGAGAAAATGATATTACTAAAATCAATAAATCACAAACAAAATACTCTAGATGACAATATCATTTCTGATTAACTTAATTATGAATAATTCACGTAAAAATATCCACTTTTAAACTAAATATAAAGCAGATTCCAATACTAATGCTTGGTGAACAGTAATAAAACAAACATAATTTATATCCTACAACTTAGTGAGATAGATATGCTAAAATTAAACTAAATAATAATGAGAAATCAAGCCTAATTCCATAAATAATAAATACTGTGTAAAGTGTCGTAAAAGGTAGAAAAATACTAAAAGATGCAGCAGTGTGCCAGAGAAATGTATTAAAGGAAGATATGGTACTTGTTCGACATTCCGTCCTTTTTTTTGTAATTTCATTTTCTTAGCATTTTTTTATCTTTTTTTTTTTCTTTTATGACTTCTTGTTCTTTTTTATTTGTAAAGTTCAATTAAAATATAAATTACTAACCACTTTGCTAGGTCTCTGTAATGTGTTTTTTGTTAAAATAATGAAGAGATAAATTTGTTTATTGTAATTTTCAGATTGAAAATTTACCCTTGGCTTTTTTAGTGGTACCAGGCTTCTAGCAAAATCTACTTGTTCTCGATATTTTTATAGGTACCAATTCTAATTATAAAAAAATAATAATGTATTTATAGGTCATACATACTTTCTGTTTTTATCTTAAATGTACTTATTAGCATTCTTTCCACCTTGATATAACTTTTAATGGCAGATATTTTGTTTTTGACATTGAAAAGCTCTATGTAATCGTAGTAGATTCCTGAAAGTGCAGGGGCAGACAGAAATACTGAAAGACACCCCAGATTTGGAGGCATATTAACTCTGTCAATGGGCATTGATCATACCATTTCAAGAATATCAGAACCAAGGGCTCAGTGAGGCAGATCTTTATGGCACTGCAAAGAAGAAGCAGAGAGTCAGAACTCCTGGCCATCTTTGATTCTTACAATAAGCACCACAGTGACCAGCTGAGCATCACGGTGACCAGCTGAGCATCACGGTGAGCAGCTGAGCATCACGGTGATGAGCTGAGCATCACGGTGACCAGCTGAGCATCACGGTGACCAGCTGAGCATCACGGTGAGCAGCTGAGGACCACGGTGACCAGCTGAGCATCACGGTGACCAGCTGAGCATCACGGTGATCAGCTGAGCATCACGGTGACCAGCTGAGCAT
>PVKA01014208.1:0-53021 GCA_004027165.1 Ctenomys sociabilis
TGCAATGTATTAATTATTAAAACTATCCTACTAATTGGTTTTGAAACTGTCTCATTGCTATTTGTTTATCAATAAAATTAATTTTAAAAAAGAATAAAACCAATAACCTTAAATATGTTTTAAAAGAAAGGAACTTAGAATAATCTCACACTAAACAGCAGGAAACTGAGGCACATGTTTGCCCCAGCCCACCCTTCTAGCTCATGTCCCTCCTCTCCTACCCACATTCCTTATACCAAACAAAGTGCAGAACCCCAGCTCTATGAAAACCTGCTACACTTTCCCACTGCTGTGCCTCAACTCACTTTTCTTGCATCCTCCAACCTCAACAACCCAAATTTTATTCCTGCCTGCTTACAACTCATTGCATCTTTACCCACTCACACACGTGCACACACACAGACATGCATGCACACATAGCACACGTTGGCTTGCTGCACTTATCCTCTACAAAGATAAGCTGCAATCCAAAAGCAGCCTTTATTGCTGTTTCTCAATCTTGCCCAACTGTGGTCAAAATTAATCTGTCCTTTTTCTGTGTAAATAATGATTATTTTCAGGTCAGTTGTGTCTCATTAACTTGTAAAGCTTTAGAAAACAGGGTCTTGCTTGCCTTTGCATCTCTTACTGTGAAGAGTACAGGCTGTGAGTGCAGAAAGCATTCTGGTATTTTTTCACTAAAAAAAAAGAAACTGTGACAACATAAGAAATTACCACTATACCCAAACTAACACTGAGATTTCCTATATCTGACACCCACCCTTTTCCCTACTCTATTCAGAAGATGAAAAGGCAACTTTACCAGCCATTAATAAACACCCATTTGCTTGTGGTAGCTTGGCCAGAAGACAAGAAAAAGTGAAGCACTTGCCTGATACCATGTATGTTTTTGATTGCATAGCTTATTTCTCTTCGCAATTCTTTCTCATTGAACTCCATCTGCAAATGCAAAATGAGCCATGGTTATGACACTTAACTGTTTTGAATAGTAATATTGTTGAATATTACAGAACAAGAGGAACTTAACTCAGTTATTAACAAATGGATACTCATGGCTCTCTTAAGCTAAACCCAGATGGTCAAAACATCTGTTTATATAAAGTTCAAGGCAACATAGAACACTAGGGACTTCTGGAAATTGTACAGCAACAGATTTTTAACTCTAATATGTATAAGGCAGTTCTGTGTATAAAGAATGCCTTCTGGGAATGAATCTAGCCATTCACTTGAGATATAAAATTATTTATTTGCTGCATAGAGTAAATTTGAGGTGGATGCATAGATGTCAGGGTATGCAACTGCAGCACAGCTGTCCTGAGAGTAACAGTGGCTGTGTTTTCTCCTTGCCCATTTTAACTCTAAATTCAAGGCCTCCTTATAAAAGGAAATTAATAATATTCCATCAAGCCAACACAGGGTAGATTACTGTATAAATATTTCCCAGAAGTCTTTGGTACAATAGAGCTACTTGGAAATAGAATCAAAATACCATGGAGCACAGCCCTGGAAGGGACATCTAGAGGGCCCCAGGTTCTGTTCTGACTCAGAACCACCCTCTCCTGCCTTCCGTTTCTCCATTTCCCTCCTGAAGCTTGATCCTCTACAACAGTGACTTGCAGCTTTACAGCTCAGAGCCTTCATCCTTCCCTTTTGGCTATCTGAACCACTGCACCCCTCCTCCACCTCTTAGTGCTTCACCAGTCACCACCTTTCCAGACTCAGCTCAGCAGCCTGACTCCTTTAAGAATTTGGCCTCAGATTCATGTTTATGGGCTGTGTTTCCATAGCACCCTGTGCTGAAGTTTATCACTTTACTTAGCACATTTTAATAAGGCTATCTATTTACCCATCTGCTTTCCACACCATGACATCAGCACCCACATCTCTGTACCTGAGGCAAATAGCAGTCCTTAAAAGAGTGTAACCGCCTTACCCAACATTTCATAGTTAGCAAGCCCAAAACAGAACTCTTGATTCACATCTCTACACTAGCCCAGATTGTCCTCAGTTTCCCTCATCTGATGGGTACCACCACACAGCTGTGAAAATCAAAACCTTGGGAATCATCCAGAAGCTTCTGTTTTCCACCTCCCCCTCCCCAATCTAACTCCTATCAACCTTATTCGTAAAATTCCATCTCATTCATCTACCTCCATACTGCCTCATGAGGTCATTTCTGTTTACCAGCAAGCTAAGGAAAATTTATGTGTCAGAGTTTCTCCCTTACAAAAGACCTCATCCAAGACCCTGTGCCTGTGTTAATAATTTTATATTCTTTACCTTCAAGGACGCTTCCAAGATTGTAGAAGCCTTGGGATTCACATACAGTGATTCTACATCTGGTCTGGCCTTACTGTTTTCCTTGCCCTCCCCGTCTCTTGCCCCTTTCCAATCGAGCAGGCAGTGTTCAGGCTCATCAATCAAATTAGGCCACATCCCTGTTTAAATCTTCTGCAATTGCCCATCATTAAATGTAAACACCTTACTCTAATCCAGAGATTCCTGGTGATCTGGACGCCTCTTTCGTCCTTCTAAATTCACCATCCTCCTCTTCTTCATCAGTCTGCAACAGCTATATGCATGTTCACCTTCCATATCCATTGCTGTGGTAGGACTTCACCTACAGATGCTCTTCCTTTGAACAACCTCTCTCCCCAGGCCTTTCCATAGCTGACCACTTCATGCTGTTCTATCATACTTTCAGGGCCCGTTGCTCAGACGGCACTTGTCTGAACACCCTGTTAAAAGTGGCTCTCATCTCACATTATAATAGCAATACTTTCTCTTATGGCACCTGTTAATTTTTCATCTTTCCTCACTAGACAAACCAAGGCCTCTATTTTGATCACTGGTAACCAGAACTGTGGCACATGGTAGGTGCTCAAAAATTATTTACAAGTTAATTAGACAATACATAAACATTATAGAAAACTCTATTACTTTAAATGATTTGAGATGTTGTTAAATCTTATTAAATAAAATCAGAAATGAAAATATTTCTCTCCTGAATTTAATTACCCAATTTCAAAGCTTTTTGTTCAAAGAACTACCTAGTCCCACATCATTCACATGACACTATGTCAAAGGATTTATAAAACAAAATATGAAAATGAAGAAGAATGAAAGAAGAATAAAATGACATTCAGTACAGACCTTCACTATTTCAAAAGGAAAGCGTTCGTGGAAAATGCGATTGATTTTAGCACCACCTGAGAGCTCCAGGGTATCTACTTGATCCCCCGACCCTTCAATTCTCTTCTCAAAGTCCACAGCAAACTGCTGAACCATCCTATGGTGTGAGCAAAAAATAAATTCAAGTTAATGTTGCATAGCTTTGCATTTCTCATTTTATTTTTCTATGATTATTCCTTGAAATCCTTTTCTAGTGTTCTTAGTGGCACCTACTGGTGGAGCTAACACTACACCTTGCTCAACTCCCTAAATTTCATTATGTGAAATGCTCACATATGATTTTAGACATATAACTAGTGTAAATATTTTAAATATTTTTTTTCTTTAAATGATGTTTTGAGCCAGGCATGCAGGTGAATGCCCGCAGTCCCAGCGCTTGCATGGGTAAGGCAGGAAGACTGCCATAAGTTTGAGGCCAGCCTGGGTTATCTACTTAGTGTAAGACCAGCCTGAACTACATGGAGACCCTATTTGAAAAAGAAGAACTCTGACCATTTGGTTGCAAGTATGAAATGATAGTTAAAGAATACTTGAGTGAAAAATTGAAGTATGTACTAAAATGTAAGTAGTCACAGGTACCGCCTCTCCTGCGATGTCACACTTTCCCAGCATCCCACCTGCTCCACTTGAATTCTCCTACTTCAGGAGCTACTCTTCCTCCCTTAGTACTTCAGGTTCTGTCGCTCCTCCTTGTCCTAAATGTTTATCCTAGATAGACTCAATGGTGGCCACAGCTCCAGGGTTATCAAGGAGCCACAGCTTCTCCGGACCTTCATTTCTGACTCTTAATTTTGGGAGGTGATTGACCCACTTGCCCAGCTATCTACTGGAGTTATATTTTCTACTTTCTGCCTTGGACACAGCATATCTGAAACATTAACTACTCTAACTGCCAGGAAGCTAATTCTTATGCATTCCCAGAATACGGAAGGGGGAATCTCTGAAAGCCTTAACTTTCCTCATCCCATATTTCACTCTACCTCTTTTCCATCCCTCCAGCACAAACCACTTCAGCTTCACCCCCTCACTCCGCTTATTTCAGTTCTCAGGACCTCCTGCAAATGTTCTAAAACACCAGAATGGTATAACAGAGCATACGCCTTGAAACACTTGAAAATTTCAAGAACTCATCCTTCTCCTGCACATGTCACCTGGCCCACCCAGTGACCCACAGCTGCACCAAAATTCACACTGTTCTCTTAGCCTGCTCCTTCCACTTGACACACTTGCCTTATATTTGTGGTCTCAAGTACAATTTTCCTGGTCAATTCATGCCATTCTTCACACAACACTGCTTCCTTGTATAAGCTCCTAACACTTAGTATTCAGCAGAAATAGTACTCACCAGATGCTGAAACAATTGCTCATAAATCTACATTCCCAGACTCTAACCTGACTTTTGAAGACAAAAATATTATGTACTGTTGAGTCTTTGGAAGACATCTTAGGACCTGACTACATAAAGAGATTGGAGGAAGAAAAGAGGCAAAAGGGAGGCAGAAATCAAAGAAACAGGGCAGAAGAGATAAGGCCATAAAAAGGAGCTGAATCATCTCTTTTCAAGTCAATAATACAGCTGTGAAAAATTATGTAATCTGAGTCCCAAAAAAGTCACAGAGACACAGTTTCAGTGGATGTTATAACAACCTAGGGCCTGAAGAGAAATAGCTTTCCTTTCTCTGGAACTTGAAGAGGTTTTACAACAGCTTAACAAAAACCAAGGAGAGAATTACTTTGAAGAGAAAGTTTACCTTAGCATGATCTTATAGTTTTTAAATGAAGAAATATAAGATGATTCATTTAAGTTGTTGTTTAAAAGGATTATAGTGCTGTGGGAGGAATCAGATACTGCCTTTACAGAGACACCTCAGGCAGGAGTCCTTCAGTTTAGAGGAACCTGATGGAAATTGAAGCATGGGGATAAAGGGACAGATAAAGCCAATGGGGATCAAAGGACAGAACAAAGAGATAAGACAAGGTGCTGGTCCCTCTGCAACAGCTCTACCACCCCGCACAACCCAGAGAAAAATCTGCGAACCCAAGGATAAGACAAGAGACGCAGGAGCAAGAGATGCTTGTAGGTTTTTAAGTCTGAACTTTTCAAGTCTGTTACCAAAAATTGAAGCACTCACTTCTAAAACTAAGGACAAAAATTAACTTTGTTGAACACCATGAATTCTACTCACTGACCAAATCCAATTTTAACACAAATAAATTGAGCATAGGACTTCACAATAGGTTAAGTTTATAAAAATAAAAACAAAAAATTCTGTAGGGCAGTGTAAAAATTCAAGGATCACTGGACAGCACAGAGAAATTTCCATTTCCTTGCTTTTTTTTTTTTTTAGAGTTTGATAGAAAAATTCTTTAATCAAAACAAGTTTACACATCAACACTTATGGCTTAACTAGAATATATCTGTCTAAAACTTCTTACGAACACGACAGATAATGTGTATAGATAACAGCAGAGTTCCCTCCAAACAGCAGGTCTCAGATCTATAAGACCTCTCAAAAGCAAGAATCCAATGACTAAAATAACTCAGACATTTTATGTACAGATGAAAACTGTCTGAGATCAAAATATACAATGCATGTCACACACGAGCACTGATATTGTCACTTTGCCATATTTATAAAACTTTAAAGTGTAAGAACAAATCTACTTACTGAAAACCATTAGCTGACCACCTTGCTGCTTTTATCGAGCCTAGAAAACAACCTGACTTACAGGCTACCGCAACAGCAAACTGGAGAAATCAGCTCAAAGTGGAAAGAGGAAGAGAAAAGTAACCTACTGCAAAAGGGCTTTGGTCTTCCTCGTGGGGTCTTCTGGTTTGAAGTTTTTGTAGGCTTCCACTTCATGTTCTATGGACAGCAACTGCCCCTGCAGTTTGTTCCTGAAGTTTGGCAGAGTATCTCGAATGTGGTTGGTGAGTTGCTAAATAAAACAAAATGGTACAGCAGACTAAAGATTAAATCCTGAGACCAAAGTCATCCATTGCTGTTTTTTTTAATTATTAATAATCTCAGATATATAGAGAGAGACATAGATATAGATATGCTAAGGAGATTAGTTAAGTAATAATAAGCACCTTTTTTTTTTTTCACTGCCTGTTGGGAGCTGCTCCAAATTCCTTCAACTAGAAAACTCCCTGGAGTTACTTTTTTTATGTCCTATAATTCACTATGAAAATGCAGCCACTGTCACCATGAAGCTGCCCAACAACACCGCAGCATGGGCTGGCTTACCAATTCACCTACCACATAGAAAGTAGCCTTAGCTAGAATTTGGAATGAAACATCAGACAGTACCAAGAGCTACCGGTACTGTCTGATGCTCCTGAGGGCAAGTGGACCACCCAATCTCTGGAGCTGAGGCAGCCAAGGTGCCCCAGGCAGCTGCTAGAGGCTGATTTCCTCTGTGACCTGCAACACAGCCAGGTGCTTCCTCTTTGCTCCTCCTCTAGGCCTCAGCCCACCTCTGGCTACTCACTGGCTTCTGCTTCCAAGGGGACCGACCTAAAATTTTCATGACCAACAAAGGGGAGTTTTCCTTGTTACTGACATCTCTACCTGGCCGTGTGCTTGGCATTTCCTTGGAGATCAGCTGGCATCTTCAGGTCAATATCCTTAAAACTCCTCTAAGATTTTACCTAATAGTACAGGATTCATTAAGAACAAACTACCCAGTGCATGTAAAGAAAAATATGAATTAAAGGGGAAAAAAAGGTAGTTTTGCTAAAATGCTAGAGTAATAAAATTAGAATGAAAACAAAGAGATAACATAAATTTCATAGAAATACGAGAAAAATAATTTGAAAGAACATATCCAAGGGCTGGCCAAATAGCTTGGTGGATTAAAGCACCTGCAAGTAGGCACAGGGGCCAGGGATTCGATCCCCCAACCTGCCACACCAGGCCCCCCCCCCGGGTCCACTGAGAAGGCAACTGAGACTGGGCATGGTGGTGGGTGCCTGTATTCCTAGCTCTTAGGAGGCTGTAAACAGGCAGATCAGTACAAGTCCAACCTAGTAGTGAGACCCTGAACACCCTATAGACCCTTCCCTAAAATATACAGAAAAAAAAAAAAACAAGAAGAAGAACATATCTAGACTGATAATTTAATTAGGTAAATTATTTTAAATTATCTTTAATTGTGTCTGCAATTCCCTCAATAAATTTGTTCAATAAATTCATACTTAATTGTCACTAGTCCTTGACTATGGTACTCCCCCACCTATAAGTGTGGGCTGTTGTGTTAGTGCTCAAGTGTGTGCTGTTCTTGTGGCTACCAGAGCAGAAAAAGGTGGAATGGAGCAGATTATATTGATAGTAGCAATGTCACAAGAGCTTAGGACCCAAATATAAAATAACAGCAAATCCGAAAAACCAGCCAATTTCCATGTGAGGTGGTATAAAAGCACTTGGTATCTATTTTTTGTTTCTCATATATCTCAATAGCAAATTGTGACCCCTTCTTGGTCTTGTAAAATACTTCTTTCCTTTTATTCATAATCCCAGCGTCTCTAATTTTTCTCCTAGCCATTCTGAACATAACCATCTCCATCTCCTTTGATAATTCATTATCCCCAACAGACTTGTAATACTGATTTCTCATATATGGTATTAGGCCTCTTCATTTATTCCCTGTACTTTCTTAAGGTAATCTCATCCTATCTAGAGCTTCGGTAAGCATCCAAACCCATGGCCCCTAAAACATTATCTCCAAACAGGGCTTCTTATCTCTCCTGTGGGTATACATATTTGACCACTTTCTTGACACCTCCTCTTACAGGTGTCAGTAACATCTCAGCCTCAACATGTCCCAAGCCAAATAAACAATTCTTATAGTTTGAATCTGGAGACCCTCTTCCAGAGGGCTTTGAGGGCTTTGAGGGCTTGGCTCCCAGCCTGTGGTGCTTTGGGAAAGTGGTAGAACACCACTTTGTTAAGAGACAAAGACTAATGGAAGAAAATGAGGTCACCTAGGGCATGATTTTAATAGGACTACTAGGACCCTGACCCTTGTTCTCTCTTTACTTCCTGACCACCATGAGGTGGGCAGACTTCACCGTGAGCACCCACTATGATGTGATACACTGATGTGATACAGGCTCAAAGCTACAACAGGAAGGAAGTGAAGTCTTGGGGGGGGGGCTAAAAGTCTAGGAGGGGTATTAGAATCCCGAGTACTTCTCTTTCTTTGCTCCCTTCTCTCTCATGAGCTCCCACCATGATAGCTTGCATGACCAAAGGCTCAAAGCAAAAAGCCTAAGAACCACACACGGAAACCATAAGCCAAAATAAATCTCTCTCTTTATAAGTTGTTTATCTGAGGTATTTTTGTCACAGAGTTGAAATAGTTCAAGTATAGTAAGTATTGTGAGTGAGTGCGTTTTCAAAAGTATATTCCTCCTCACTGGTCCTACAGAAGTATGTGTTTCTGCTTGAAACACTGTCCTAAAAAAACATTAAGGTGAATTCAACCCACTAAGAGTAAGAATGTAAATCTAAGTATTCTTATTAACTTTTAAAAATTCCTGTCATTTCATCTGAATGCAAGTTTGAATTCATGTAAATTTTTGAAATGTGAATTTAAAAATGAGAAATGAGAATTGCAATAGTCAGCAGATTTCATAACCGTTCTTGTTGCATAAGAAACACTTTTACCTGATTGAGGACCTTCTGCAGGTGTGGGGTGCCCATGCGGTCAGCAATGTGTCTGTAGGCAGGGTGAGAAAGGAAAAACTTTCTCTCCGCCAGCATGGCTGCTTTTATGTCCTTCTTCCCATCTATGTCCTTCTGGCTCCTGTTCACTACCCCTACATAACCTGTAATGAAACAAAGGACTTTACATAACTTTAGTCACTTTTTCTAGGGAGACTTCAAGGTTCTTGAAAAGATCAAATAAAGAAAGCAAAATTACTTGTAAAGCCTGAGGAGTGGATCATTTCATAAAATACAGCCCAAGACATCAGTATTCAGAAGGCTCCTGACTTGTCTAATGATAATTTTTGGTACCAACAAAATAATATTGCTCACTTTGAAAAGCTTTATGCGTTTTAAGAAAGTATGTCTCTTATCGGTTGTGTCATGTAGTCGGTAAATAATTATCACATTTCAAACAGAAGAATATATATTTATGTAGAGTCTGATGAATATTTATAACCTCTCTTCAAACCCTATCCTTTTTCTGTTTTGTTTTTTACTTTAAATTCCTGTTATTTTAAGAATCGTTCTCCTTTTAGATCATTTTGAACACACCACTTGGGAATACTGTGCCATTCTATTAAAGATATGGGTAATAAATTCGATCTTCACAACAGAGGGCCCATTAAAGCCATGTGACTCAGTGGTTTTCCAGGCGTCTCTCTGCGTATTATCAAAGAAAATTCTGTAAAGAGTACAGTACGTTACCCCTGCGGAGAGGCAGCAACCTGTTCTCTAGGACGTCCCTGGCGTCTGTCCCTTCATCCATGAGATCCAATTTGGTGATCACTCCAATGGTCCTCAGGCCTGCATCGTAAACAAACACAGCACTGCAACATGTGCAGAAAGCTAGCACATTCTAGAGCTTATATATTTCAGTGGTGAATATACACCTCATTTTCCTTGTCCTTTTTCTGCTCCTTTCTAGCTTGCCTTGCTTCTCATCCACTGTCACCCATGTCTGGGGAATTTCTACATGAGAAAGAGGACAGCTGCAAAATCACCTCGCCATTAAATAACTCCCCACATCAAGAAAGAAAAACAAATAACTCTACCACAAAAACACTTCTAAATGCATCCACATATTGTTTAACCAGAAATACGGGGTTTGAGAAGTGTATCATTGGGAGATTTCATCACAGTGCACGCATCGTACTGCACACTTGCATAAAATTACTTGGTATATATCAATCTCTCAAAGTGGGCTCTTAGTGGGAGAGACACAGCAAACATAAGATATACGAGGTTGTTTTATAGTCAACATTTTTTATAAAGAGGAAACACACACAAATTCAGGGCTTAACAGTATAGTGTAGGCTGGGCACACACGTGAATCCCACTCCTTCAAAAGCTGAGGCAAGAGGATGGCAAGTTGGAAGACAGCCTGGACAACTTGGTGAGATTCTGTCTCACAACTTAAAAATATCAAATGGGCTGAGGATATAGCTCAATGCTGGTACCCATGGGTATAACGCCTAGCACTAAAAAAAAAAAATTATTATTCATTAATTAACAAACAAACAACTAACCATCATTTATTATCATTAGTAACCATCATATGTTGTACATAACAGGTGCTGCACTTCTGTACTCCTGGCAGCATAGTAGGTTTGTTAAATCAGCACCCCCAAAACATAGAACCAATACATTACACTGCAATGTTACGATGGCTATGGTGTCCCAGGCAGTAGGACCACTTTGGCTCCATCGTGATCTCATGGAATTGTTGTCACATATATGTGCTGTGTCTTGAACCGACGTGATCAGGCAGCACACAACTATGGGTTTAATTTTGAACCCTATATGAGAGGAAACTAACTTTCCTTTTAACTTTCTTCCCAGTACTCCACCTAATATAGAAGCTTTATTTTATATGTTATATTATATTATTAAAAACAAATAAAACAGGCCCCCCAAGGGCCGGGGAGATGGCTCGGTGGAATAAGTGCTTCTCTGGCAGGCAAAAGGGCCTGAGTTCAATCCCTGGTTCCATAAATAAATAAATAAATAAATAAATAAATAAATAAATAAATACAAAGAAAACAAAGAAGTAGATTGTACATGAACCACTGATTCCAATGTATCATAAACCAAGGAGAATTACTGATCCAGTTCAGAGTACTTAAAATGAACAAAGAAAGAAATCAGTTATAGAACAGCATCATCATCAAAAATGAGTTTCCAGGTCTCAGAGCATTTGCTGATTCTTAGAAAATGAAATATGATGTAACAAAAAGAAGACTAAACCAGGAATTGTGAATCTTGGATTCAACCCTGAAGATAAGCCACTAAATACTAGGTCTCAATTTTCTTCCTCCTCAAAACAAAGATTCAGAGACTGTGAACTCTAAGATTCTTTCCAGTAAGCAAATGACGTGAGAACCTAGATATTTTATGTAGCACATTAAATATATGGTATTTGTCCTTCATTTGTTTATGAAGTTGACAGTACCTGCTCATCAATTGATTTAGATGTCCAGTTACACCTGGTTACTTGGTCTGAAACTATTCCAAAATAATAATGGCTAAAATCTATTAAGCCACCTATGGTTTGAAATGGTTAGTATATCTCAAATATTCTAACTCTAAAAAAAATATAGCTACAAATTTTTGAATATGAAGAAACAAAGACACAATGAGACTAAATTTGCCTAAATCATTTAGTCATATATAAATGATGAAAACAATCACTGTAGAGCCCAAATTTATGACCAACATGCTCCTCCCAGAAAACAAATGAACACACTAAAAAGCTTAAAAGTAAATCAAAAATGAAAGAAAACTACAGGGAAAAAAATGAAAATAGAGATCTACAAAGATAAAGTCTAACAAATTAGAAAAAGTACAAAACTAAATTAAAGAAAATCCATAAGAATCCAAGAAGTGAGGTAATTTATATTAGAGCATCTCAGAAAGATTCAGATCTGAGAACTAATCGCTCTGAATATAGTGGAGAAGGTGATGACAGCCGAGTTTGAACATAGGAACGCTGGATGAAAGCAATCAGATTTTCATCGCTAACATAGCTGGACACTGTGGTTTGTCCTTCCTGATAGAACTGTGTAGGTCTGTGTTCTTGGAAGGGCTGAGCTAGAAAAGCCTCTGAATTCAAAGACATACAACCTTGGGGGTCAGGTGATGGAAAGGGGTTCATTGAATTTCAACATTCTGGACAGTACCATCCCCCCTGCCCCTCCTCAGCGAGTTCCGTGCTCTAACTCTAACCTCTTGCAGGTAGACTGTTACATCCCTACTATCCCTTTACCTCTTCTGAGCAAGACACTGTGAGAGCTTTGTCTAGGGAAAGTCTGCATTCCAGGAGTAAAACATAGATGCTGACATTTAGAGGAACCCAAAATTTGAAAATCCAATAAGTTGCCCTGCTGTGTAGTCTACTATTTAGTGAGTCCAGTGTAATGGTTTTGACCATCCAACCTCCTGTTAATATTTTATCTATAACTACAAACACATATTTTGTCTGAGACTTAGGTAAATACTGAAAAATAGGAGAAAGCACAGATAATGCAAAATATGATAGTAAATCTTGTTAATTTATTAATATTCTTAAAGAAAATGTCATTACACACATGAAACAGGAATAAAATGCCATAAAAGATACACTGATACCCTAAAGATCCCAAAAATTAAAATACAAGAAGAGAAAATATTAGTAGACTAGTGGAAAAATGAAGTTAAGGAACCCTTCCAGAAGATGAAAAAGAAGTAATAGAAAGGGGAAAACATTTTTTATCTGTTTGTTTTGGTGGTAGCAGGGATTGAACTCAGGACCTTGTGCTTGCCAGGCAAGCACTTATTCCACTGAGCTGATTATCAACCTGGCCCAAAGAGGAAAAAAATTTTGAAAGCTAAGAAATGACCATGAAGATCCAATATCTGAATAATTGATATTGCAGAGAAAAAGAATCAAACAGAAAAAAGTAGAAAGAGCCTATTTAAAGAAATGACTTGTACAGTGAAAGATAAGACTTCATAAACTGGGTGAACTCAGCAAGTACCCATCACAAAAGGAAGCATGCACACAAACGCAGTCTTAAAACATGAGGATTCATTTTAAAACAGACAAAAGATCCTTTAAAGCTCCTAGAAAAAATTTTTAAAGTCACATAAAAAGTCGTGGAAAGTTCTGTAGTCTCAGAATTTCCAAAAGAAAAGTGGAAACCCAAAGACTAGCAATGTTTTCAAATTTTCAAAAGAAAATTGTAAGCTAGAGTTCTACACTATCAATAAATGTGACCGTGGAAAAAGATATTTTCCAAATTGCAAAATTCCCAAATATTTCACTTCCCCCTTCTTTTTGTCTTAGATATCAATTAAAGGATTAGTTCCATAGAACAAGAGAGAGAACTAACCTTTAAGTTCAGGAATACAACCAAGAAAAAAAAAAGAAAATTTTCAGGATGTTATAGATCCTAGAACAGAGCCATAAAGGTACCAATAAATATCTATTGGAATGAGAGCAAACATATTTCAAGAGATATTCACACACATATACCTACACAAATTATGGTGACAGAATCCTATTACCTCACATTTTTAAAGATCTTGAGATCTATCTAACTATTGATAAAGAATTAATGACAGGGCTGGTGTGATAGCTCAGTGGTCTAAAGCACCTGCTTAGGCAAACTTAGGCAGGCACAGGAGACTGCAGCTCAATCCCTGGCACCACACGTCACGCCAGCCCTGCCCTCAGGGTAACATATAAAACTAAAATCAAAATAAGATATAAAAACCACAATGAATAGAATATTACATAGAAACATGGAAGTAACTATCAAAAGAAAACCAAAGGATTAAAAGTAGCTGCCTCTAGGAATCAATAATAGGGAATTAAAGATGAGCAAGGCACTGAATTTTTATTAATAGCCTATGAGGCTGATTGAAAAACATATATAGATATATAGATATATAACTCATATATAGATGTACCTTTAAGAAAAATAAAAGTTGATTATGAAGGTATTTTCATCACTAACACCTTAGTTCTGAATAGGTATCCAAGTCCACACTTCCCAGTGCATCAGAAATGACAAGAGGTGGGTGCTGAGGACATAGCTCGGTGGTCTAAGCACCAGCCTGTCTAGTGCAAGGACTCAGGTTCAATCCCCAGTACCACATGCTGTTGGGGGCCCGGAGCATGCTATGCCTGCCATGCCAGCCCAGTTGGCTCTGAAACTGGGTGTGATGGTGCATGCCTGTAATCCCAGCACTGGGAAGGCTGAGACAGAAGGAGCACTGTATAGCAAGACCTTGCACCAAATAAATAAAAGATTTTTTATAAAAAGAAAGAAAAGACATGGCAAGAGGAACCATTTTCCTTTTCAAAATTAAACACCTTAAGATAATAAGCTGTATTAATTTCAGACATATTATCAAAAGTTCTGCTCAGCAAAAAATAGTATCAAAAGCATGAGACAAGTCACAGATAGGAAGAAAATATGTGCACCACACACAGACATCTGATAAAGAACTATCACCCTGAAACACACAAAGGACTCTTATGATGATAAGAAAATAAACCATTCAGGGGGCCGGAGAGATGGCTTAGTAGAATAAGCGCTTGCCTGGCAAACACCAGGGGCAGAGGGAAAGTTCAATCCCTGGTTCCTCAAAAAATAAAGAAAAAATAAATAAATAAACCATTCAATTTTAAAATTGGAAAAGCACCTGAGCAAATACCTCCACAAAAAAAAAAAAAGATAAGCAGAAAACAAGCTTATAGAAATGTGCACAACATTGTGTACCACTGGGAAATGACAATTAAAATAAGTGAGGCATCGCTACACAGCTAAACAGATGGCCTAATCTACAAAACTGACAGCAAAACGTGTTGGTGAGGAAGGAGAGAGTACAACCACCTGGAAGATTGTTCGATCATTGGTGACAAAATCATCTTACCATATGATCCAGGAATTGTGTTGCCCTGTATTTGGCTTAATGGGTTAACACTTTTGTCCACATCAGACCTACATGTGGATAGCTATAGTAGATTTATTTATAGTTGCCCACATTTTTTTTTTTTTTGTATTTTTAAGGAAAGGTCTACATGGTGTTCAGGGTCTCACCACTAGATCGGATTTATAGTGATCCACCTGTTTACAGCCTCCCAAGAGCTGGGATTACAGGCACACCACCACACCCAGTCTCAATTGCTGTCTCAGCACACCACAGGGGGCAGGGCTGGCATGGCAGGTCCAGGAGAGTTGCCAACATTCGAAGTGACCAAGAAGCCCATTGTATGCTGATGGATAAACTCTGGTGCTTTCAGACAATGAAATATTAAATAGTGCTAGAAAGAAACGAGCTATCAAGCCTTAAAAAGACATGGAGAAAACTGAAATGCGTGTTGCCAAATGAATGAATCCATCCTCCAAAAACTGTATATTACAACTGATTGAAACTGTCTGATAGTCTTGAAAAGGATCTAGTGAAAGTAAGATTGGTGCTTTCCAGGGGCAGAGGGAAAGGGAGGAATTAAAAGACAGAAAACAGAGGCCAGGGAGATGGCTCAGTAGAATAAGCATTTCCCTGGCAAGCACAAGGGCCTGAGTTCAATCCCTGGTTCCACCAAAAAAAAAAAAAAAGGCAGGAAACAAAGTATGCTATCATGCAGTGAAAACATTCTATATGGTACCACAATGATAGACATATGTCAGCGTTCAAAGCTGCTCAAGTTACACCACCAAGAGCGAGCCCTAGTGTACACTATGGACTTCGGGTGATAATGATTTATCAAAATGTAGCTCATTGGTGATAGCAAACATACCACTCTCGTGTGGAACACTGACAGTGGGGAAAGCTATATATGGAAACTACCTGTACTCTCTGATATATTTTTGCTGTGTACACCAAACTCTAAAAATAATTTTATTGATCAAAAAAATTGAATATAGTAACCTAACAAATGTAAAGCATGTGAAAAATAAAACCTTTTAACAAACAAATGGTGTTATTCTGGTTTCATTTCTCACCAGTACTCATATCAGATACTAATTCTAGTCTCTGGTCAAACCCTGTGACTTCCAGTTCATCACATGACTATTATTCTTACCTCTTCTCCCTTACCCTTTCATTCTAGTTGTCTTTACCTACCTTTCTTGGTCAAATCCTACCCATCCTTCAAAATTCCTTTCAGGCTCACAGTCACCCAAAAACATAAGTCGTCTTTTCTCTTTGCCCTTAAAGCTCTTTATACACTTGCTTATGCTTGTCTTGCTCTTTAAGTCATGAATTCTCCAAGGACAGAAACTATAGACTACATACACTATCAAATCTATATATTCTAAATAGCTTAAACAAATGCCAAGCACAAAATGAAAACTTGGTAACGTTGTCTTAGTTACATTTCTCTCATTATTGAGACAAAATATCCAACATGCAAAAGGTTAAATGGAGAAAGATTAACTTCAGCTCATGGTTTGCAGAGGTTTCAGTCCATAATCAAGGCAGGGTGGCATGGCAGACAAGGCTCACAGAGGAAAAACAGTTCATGGCAGGGAGAAGGTAACAAAAGCGACAGGGGGCCACCAGGGATCTTTCTATCCCCTTATTCAGGCTGCATGGGGCAGGTAGCTCCCATGCCCTTAATCCTAGTGCTCTTCATCTTAGCGTTGCACCATGAATCAATTCCAGCATTACGTACCCTGCATCCAGCCTCCTCTGAATAAAGCCTGCCTATGACTGCAGAAGGCCTGAGGGACCATCTGAACATGAGCTAACAGATGTCTATTTATTAAGTGGATAACCAACAGCATCAGCTTATTTGTCTTGGAATCAGATAACAATTGACACACAAATTTCAGAGACAACATAGGATATTGCTTCACCATATTACCTAGGTTTGCTCTTAACACACAGTGACTATCTCAAAAGAATGCAGCAAATTTTTCATTTTACACGTACAACTAACTTATAAGTAGTATGTTTTGTCATCTAATTAAAAGATGGGGCAAAACCAAGCCACAAACCACATTATCAGTTGCCAGATAAACTACTCCGGAACACTTAATACACTGAAACAACAACACCGAAGACAATCAACAGTCAATGTAAATATATATACAACAAAATTTTAAAATGACAGGAAATTGGATGTCCTTCAGTTATTTCATTTTCTTTTTAGTTTTGGTGGGATTTTGGAGGGGGATTTGAAATAAATGCTGTTCTTTTTGTTTGGCAATGATTATGGAATAACTCATTTCTGAAAGAAATCAGTGATAAATAGGAAGAGTTTCATTTTTTTCCAATAAGTTTCCATGAATATTATTCTTTTATTACCTCCCACTATTCAGAATAGCAATTTTCATTTTCAAAATTATCATATTTCAATCATAATAGGTAAAATATTAAGTAACAGAGAACAAAAAGTTTATGGTTACTATGCCAATAGAGACTGTGTCCTAGTCACCAAAACAGTGCAGAGTTTAACAAAGGACTTGGAAAATGTAGTATTTCTAGAAGGAAAGGAGAAAGAGTTACCTCAAAAAATGAGAAAAATCTGTATATAGAGTTGTACATTTCCTGCCAAATCTTACTCCAAAATAGACCGAGTCATGAAGAAACAAAACAGAAAGGTTCCACATTCATTTAAATCCTCAACTATTTGTCCCTTTCCTTCCTTACTCACTGGTGCACCACTAACTTATATATCCAAGTCTTGTGAGCAATTGAGTCACAGTCTCCCTAACCTTATGCCCGCGACTGAGTTTGAGCCAGTGGAATGGGAGAAGTGCCATGTGCCACCTGCCGTGTTCCTGCATGCCTTCTACTTGCTGGCTATGAGCAAAGGAGGTCCTAAGTCCCTAAGTATGCAAAGTAGAAGATTCTGGATCTCTGAATGACTTTGCAGAGAATATCATGGCATAGCAAGGGAAAGTGGCAAGGTAAAAATATTACAAGTTAGAAAGTGACTTAATTTGCCAACCTGTTGCACATGAAAACTTGTAAAGTAGCCTAAGAACCCGCTAAAAAAAGAAACTATCGAAACAAAGTCAGAATATTAATTTGTCTTATTTGCTCCTTGCTGCTTAAAGCCAAGTACTTCAAGAAGATTTTGGTTTGCACAAGAACTTGGTCATTTTGTTAGTAACAATACAGATTACAGAGAAAAATCTAGAAAATTGAATTCACTCATTTTTTTAAAATGCCTGTTCTGGTGACTCAAGCAAAGGAAGAGACTAAAAAGTCCCTAAGCAGCAAAAGTTCATTAAGAATTTTCAGGTAGGAAAAGTTTTTGTAATTTATTCTTTGGGGTTTAATGGAATAATAGAATTCAGATGGCTCTTTTTCTGTCAACTACAAGAAAACTACTCCTCTTAATATATAGTACTTATATATACATATCCTTCATATATATGTATGTGTTTATGAACAATATATATATAATATATATTATTGATATAATATATATATTATTTCCAGACCTTAAACAGGCTGCACAAAACTATGATATATGAAGAGAAATAAAATAAGCTGTATAATTACCCACTTTCTGTTTGAAGGCTGTCACAAATTAGATATAAATGGCTGTCAAAAGTCTCACGTGTTCCAAGGTAAGGCTGTCAGAGTGTGACTGGTTCATGGAAGTGCTGCACTCACAGCTGAAAAGACTGTCAGAAGGACCCTGGTTGGGGGCAGGTCCATAGGGACATGAGCTGGGAGCGATGCTTGTCCCTGGGCCTCCCTTTGTCCTCTCCGGGCTTCCTTCCTCCCATGGGGTGAACAACTGTTCACTCCTCTGCTGTGCCCTTCTGCTATGCCACTTATACCTTGAGGCCAACTAACGAGGCTGGACCTTTTGAAACCAAACCAAAATAGATCTGCCTTCCTTTAAGTCGGGGATGTCAGGTACTTTGTCCCCATTATGAGAAAGTGACAAAGGCAATTTCTGACTGTGGCACCAAGGGGACGCATCACAGAGATAACACAGCAGTGCTTAGCTGATGTTTCACACATTAGAGCTGAAGGGGACCACGGCACTAACAGTGCAGCCTATTGCAGCAGTCTAAAGGAAGCCAAATAAAACAACAGTTCCAGGAATTTTCACAGTACTCCTGTTCAGTTTTTGTTTAAATATATGACAAAATGCAGTTAGACAAAAGCCAACCCCCTAATAGTATAATCCAAAAAAAAATCAGATCCAGAGGTTACTGAGGGATGGAATCATTGAAATTTCTACTAGATAAGAGCAGTCTTAGTTGAATATGGAGTGCTTATAGAACCCGCAGAAGGATCAAGCCTCAATAAACTGTACTGAAGACCTATACTAAAAATAAATAATCTTAGGACTGGCCAAAAAGCTCAGTGGATTAAAACACCTGATTGGGCAGACACAAGAGCAAGGGTGCTGCGCTGGCCCCACCCCCAGGGCGTGCTGAGAACTGGTGTGGTGGAGCGGATCGTAATACCAGCGCTTGGGAGGCTCAGTGAAAGCCTGCAGACCCTGTAGACCGAGCATAAAATACAAAATAAATAAACCTTAAAATGTGCATTAATGCCCAGGGAGATGGCTCAGTAGAATAAGTGCTTGCCTGGCAAATGCAGGTCCTGAGTTCAATCCCTGGTACCGCCAAAAAAATACAAATACATAAATAAAATGTGCATTAAAAAAAAATCAAACTGATCACAAGATTATGTTCAACACATATTAAAAATACTGTTTTGTTTCTCTGGTGTGATAGACTGAAAGTATAAATAAAGACCAAAATGTATAATAGGTATTATGAAATAGGAGGCAAACGATCAAATGGGGAGGGGAGCAAGGGAGAGGGAAAGGGAAAAGGAAAGAAAGGAACAGTTAAAAAAAATTTAAATAGGAGGATAACATGGAGACAAAGTTTTGTAAATAGGAAGTAAGGAGGAGTTGAAGGGACCGTAGCTGAATGGGCAAAAGAGGTTACATCATGTACAAGTACAAATTCTTTAGGCTTATTGTGATCATTATGTATGCTATATGTAAAATGTACCAATAAAACCTAATTTTAAAAAAATAGTTTTAAAAAGTGAAAAAAAAAACTGAGGTGAAATTCACCGTTCAGTAAAATAAAATTCAAAATACAAAATGCTTAAACAAGTACTACTAGGTATAGGAAGCTGAAAGAAAATCTGGCCCACTACTGGTATTTAAAGAAAAATCTGTCAATAGAGTTTCACATAGAATCAGTCAACTTCACAAATGACATTAAAATAATTATAACAGTTATGCACTGAATGCTGAAGAATATAAAAGAAAACATCATTTTAACATGAAAATAACAATTTGAAAATATATTTGATGAAAATGACAAATTCACAAATCTAAATTGTAACTAATATCAACAAACACCAAGGCACATTATAATTAAACTGATGTCTGCAACGAAAGAAAGGCACAAAAGCAGATCTAAAATAGCAAATGAAAGGAAAAATATATAAGGATTATAGACACTTATTGAGAAAATATGAAAGCTTGAAAGACATCATTAAAACACTAACAAAAACTTATCAACTGAAATTCTATACCCATAAGATTTCTTCCCCATTTTTAATATCCTTGAAAGACAACCAGCTATTGAAAGCAAAACACAATAACTATGCGCTCCTGGTATCATAAAATGTAGAAGACAAATAAAAGACAACAGGCTTAAATACAGTGATATCAGTAATATATTGAAAGCAAATTGTCTAAATACCACAATTAAAAGACAACCATTGAAATCTGAGCTAAAAAAAAAGAGCAGCTAAGCAAAAGTCAATAAAACTGGAAGGAAAAAATCAAGCAATCCACCAGTCTCTTTAGAGAACATTTTTCCTTCAAATATTGATACGTTAAACACTAAATCCCTACAGAATGTGAAAAAAATAAATAAATTTGAAAATAAGAATAAACAATTACATATTTTTACACAGAAATCCAACCATATACAGTATTGTAGCAGGACAGTCCTATGACACTTTTGTTCTTATCTATTGTTTTCATTTATTATCCTTTTTTTAAACAAACATTTACTTGAGAGATAGTATAGCAGTAATTGACATCAAGCAGTATGTATTTAGAAGACCAGAATGACAGGCATTCCAAGCATGACCCTAGTATTACGCATTGCTATCTTTAGTTAACCATCCAGCAGAAAAGTATAAACATGAGGTATAAAAAGTAAATCCATATTAATACGCTGAACTGTGAAAGGCTCAGGTCAACAACTTCTGACATTGCCAGTCCTATGGAAAACCCACTACTATGATGAACTTCTGAACTATATTGGATTATTTTGGTGAATTCATACACCTACAATACTTAAATGTCAATGGAACACCCATCTCTGACAAAACTAAACAAAAAAAGGGGATATAAATTAAGGACCATTTTGTAACTGTATATACAAAATAGGATAGATACATAGCTACTTTCTCTTAATTCAGTGAGAAGAAAGATTTGCACTAGTAGTGTTTGGACAGGATATCATGTCTGCATCTTGTACTATGAACAACCCCTATGAAAACAACAATATGCAATGCATTAATTATTGAAACTCTTACTAATTGGTTTTGAAACAGTCTCACTGCTATTTGTTTCTCAACAAAAATATAAAAAGAAAGAAAAAAACTGTGAACTAATAAGGCTAATATAATAATAGATAGTGATCCAGAGATGGATGACCCAGAGTATAGTTTGCCAACGTATTTTCTAATAGGGAAAAATTTGGGAATAAGTTTTGACAATTGGAAAAGAACATTAAAATAAAATCAAGAAAAATACAAGATTTAATATTAATAGCATTTTTACCTACAGCCTATCTGATATCCTGAGAAGATATCACTCAATAATAGCAGAGTATACTTTCCTCAAAATATATATTGATCATTCATCAAGAAGCAGCGCTATATAGGGGCTGGGGAGATGGCTCAGTAGAATAAGCACTTCCCTGGCAAGGGTAAGGGCCTGAGTTCAATCCCTGGTTCCACAAAAAATAAAATAAAATAAAAATAAAAGATGGACCATATATACTACTACCAAGCAAATATCAATGAATTTGAAAGAAATATAATCATAACAAATTAGTTTCAGAAATTCAGGTGTGGTCCCAGCACTCAGGAGACTGAGGCAGGACGATCACTACGAGTTTGAGACCAGCTGGGCCACAAAGCGATCTCATGGCAGGCCTTCAGCTACACAGCAAGAGCCTGTCTCAAAAAGAAAAAAAAAAATTAATATCAGAATTGTATCTGTACAATTTTTAAATGTTTGAAGTAAAGAACATATCCCTCCCCACAGATCAAAAAGGAAGTGAATGGAAAATTTTTAAGACACAGCCTTAAACTGACTGATTAAACTTATGAGAGGTTTTTACTTTATAATGGTAGAAAAGCAACACACATTCAATAGAAACACTTGCAATCTTGATGCAGTACTGTATGCGATACAATAAACTCTCTCGTATTATTAAACAATGGCAGCAAGCCACTGTCAGCCAATTACCCCAAAGGTAAACAAACAATACTCTAGAATGTATTGTGTTGCTAAATTAAGATGTTTGGTAGGTTAAGTATATTATAACCCATTGTGCTACTGGAGCATCTAGATTAAGTATTTTAAATGTCTCTCCAGTTTATGATATTTATATCACAATAGATTTCTTGGCACATAAATTATGTATACCAAGAAGTACCTATACTATAAACTGAACAAGATAGAAGGTCACTAAGTCAAATTTTATAGTGTGTAATTAACAAACTTAGGGGTTACTGGGGATTGAACTCTGGACTTTGTGCTTGCCAGGCAGGCGTTAAAGACCCTAAGCCCCTTACAGTATGTAATTAAACTAAAGCTTAACAGCTCAGTGGATTAAAGCACCTGCAAGCAGGTGCAGGGGCCGTGCTGGCCTCGCCCTGACCACAGGCACACGAGACAGCAACTGAGACTGGCTGGCGTGGTGGGCGCACCTGTAATCCCAGCTCCTCGGAGGCTGTAAACAGGCAAACCACTGAGTCCAATCTAGTAGTGAGACCCTGAACACTGTGTAGACCCTTCCCTAAAATACTAAATAAATAAATTAAATAAAATAATGGACTGTGCCAGCTATAAATTTAATGCAATTCCAGACAACCCAAAAAGATTTTTGTAGAAACTGACAAGATAATAAAAAATTGAAATAAATATATAAAAGTATCTATCATAACCAAAGCAATAACGAAAAACCCCACACATGCTATCTGTCTCACAAAATATTTAGATAAGTACAAGTTACAATAATTAAGATGATGTAGTATTAGCATAAGGATAGTCAACTAACCAATATGATAGAATTTTAAGCTTGGAATTGTAGATTTAGGTAAAATAAACTTTAAACAATATATGCATGTACATAGATATATATTGGATTACATCCATGCAGTTTAATGAAAGGACAATGTATTCAAAATAAATGGTATAGGAACTGTTATATCTCCATATAGAAAACCATAATCTCTGATCCTTCACACTGTAATAGTAATTTTTAAAAATCACAGGCCTTAATTTGAACCTACACCTACAAAACTTCCAAATCAAAGTGTGGGCAAAAGTCATTCTAAAATGGGACTAGGCAAAAATTTTTTAGGATAAAAGAATGAACTATGTAAGAAAAGCTTATGAACTGGACATCAAAATTAAAACTTTTTCTTTGAAAGATATAGCTCTGGGGCTGGGGAGATTGCTCAGTGGAATAAGCACTTCCCTGGCAAGCCCAAGGGGCTGAGTTCAATCCCTGGTAACAAAAGACATAGCTCTGGTAAACACAAGGTCCTGAGTTCAATCCCTAGTAACAAAAACAAAAACAAACAAAAAAAAGATATATGAGTAGTCAGGTAGGCTATGAACTAACAGGAAAAATTACCAGTACATAATAAAGATATGCATCAGAATACATTTTTTACAACTCAATACTAAAAAAGCAACCCATTTAAACACAGAGAAGGTAGTGTATAACTCAGTGGCACAGCACATGTATTGCATATGTGAGAACCTGGGTTGGATCTCTAGAACCACAAAGTAAATAAATAAGCAAAAGACTTAAATAAATACTTTGGAAAAGAAAATATATGTACGAAGGGCCTTATACAATTACCCAGCAATTCTACTTTTTATTTCCCATGTGGAATGAAACATATGAACATAGAAAATGTTTTACATTAATACTTATGGCAGTTTTATTTGTAATAACCTAAAACCAGAAATAACCTAAAGATCCATCAACAGGTGAATGGAATGACAAAGTGTGGCATATTCACACAATGAAATATGAGTCATCGGTTTAAAAGAATGCACTCTTGACACACGCGCCAGTATTAACGAACCCCAAAAATGTTACACTGAGCAAAAGAAACCAGGTACGAAGAATGCTTATGCATGACTCCATTTCTATGAAACTTTAGAAAATACGAATCTAATTTATAGCACAGAAAACAATTCAGCTTTTTCCTGGAGCCAGAAGTGAGGTTATAGGATAAAGAAAGACAGAAGTAATACAAGGGAAGCTTTACAGGTGATACTAGCTCAGGCTGGTTAACTTGCAACTGGTTAATACCACTAGGTCTCTCTTGTTAAACACCATCCTTTACACCCAAAGCAAATCTAAGCTCCCCTGGCCATCTGGCCTCCCAGATTAAGAATTCCTCCAACAGCACAAGTTCCTATTAAGTCAGAAGGTCCTGTGACCGAACTTAAAGGGAATGTGGTTTGCATTACCCACACCACGATTGGCACTATTCTCAGAACCCAGGACTTTAAAAAATAAAACACACAATTACACACAATGGTATCGGCATATAATCTTGGAAGGTTGGCTCTGGCTTTGCACATTGTGATGGATGGCTTCTGTAGGTGATGATCAGCCATCCATGTACAAAGAGCTCTGGCCAAGTGATGGTTCTGCAGCTCTGAGAAATAAAGACAGACGTTTAAAGCAAAGGTAATGTTGCTGAGCGAGATCGTAGCTTAGTAGGTATACACTTTCTGAAACAGTCACATTTATTGGGGCCTTTAAAAAGTCTATAACTGGGCTGGCCAAATAGCTCAGAGGATTAAAGTGTCTGCTTAGGCAGACACAGGGGCTGGGAGTTTGGTCCCCTGGCCTGCCATGCCAGCCCCAAGGCACGCTGAGATGGCAACTGAGACTGGTCGTGGTGTGTGCCTATAATCCCAGCACTTGGTAGGCTGTAAACAGGAGGATCACTCTGAGTCTGATCTGTGTAGTGAGACCCCATACACCCCCATAGATACAAAAATAAATAAATAAATAAAAAGTCTATAACAAAAATTCTTGATGGGAAAATAATTTGACAGATATAGACTCAGGAGTCATTAACCTACATTTTAACCAATGAGTTTATTCATGTTTTATAATACTCTCATATAGCTTATTAAGCATGAGTCACTCTTCCAAGTACTTTGCAGACATCAAATTGCATTCAATATAATCATAATCCCATAAAAAAGTATTATTATCCATATTATATAAGTAAGGAAACTAAGGCACAGAAAGATTAAGAAATTTGTCCTTGATTATACAATCAAAGTTCACGAAGGCTAAAATTTGGTAGAACCAAATTTTACATTCTGGCAGTTTGACTCCAGAGTTTGCTCTATTAACAACGAGACTGTATTGTTTTGAAATACAATGTTTATGTTTTATGATTTTATTAATGGGAATTCTTAATGAGACAAAACTTCTTTGGAATGTTTCTCTGTTATTTTAACAGCACGGCTTGCGCTTGCATTCCAGCATGCTGCCTGCTTTCTCCTCTCACCTATCTGCCAGCTCTTTTCACGGGGCCATCTGGAACCACCTACACTGTCACCAAATTACTCCAACACATCCATGCTCTGGTCTAAATATTTCTCACTTGCTGGTCTTCAATTTAAACAGATTCTCTTCTTTCTGCCTCTTACATGCAGACGGTATTCTCCCAGGACCCATAAAGACCATGGTAAGAGAAAAGACCAGAGCAATTTGAACATTTCCTCATTCCTTGGTGCTTTTCCAAACCAAATTCTTTACCCGCGCATAAAAATACGGCTTTGGACTCAGACACCGTCTGCTCACAGCGCTATATTTCCAGTCATTACTGTCATCTCTCAAATGCCAATGTAGCCATCATGAACACATCCACCATTTGTTCCATGTTTTAGCGTCCCGGTATTCCTTACTAGTCTTACTTCTACCAACACAGGCAGTGTCAGCGTACGCAAGTGTGCTGCACACAGCCCTCTGCTTGGGTTCCTACCCCGTCCGCTCCACGATCCTCACCTACATGCCCCTGTAGCAATTTCCCCCCAGGACGACATCCTGGATATTTTTAACCTGGACTCATCTGTTCTTGCTGTAAATCATAAACTCCCATTCTGCTCTCGAACCCCACTTTCCTATTTTCCAATTCCTTTGTTCTCTATATAAGTCTATCACTACTCCTCCATCCCTAAAACAGCTCACTTCCCTAAAACTTTCAATTCCTCTACAGCTTCACGTTCTTCCCTTCTTCAAGTCTACCTCCCCAACTCTTTTGCCAATGTGCTAAAATCTCATGCCCACTGTCTATCTCACCCAACCAACAGTGCAAATTCCTGTCCCCAACACAATCCTTGGTGCTTTACCTCTTCCCAGGCAAGTGCTGGATATTTCTGGGAGCCAAACAAGTCAGACAGTTAGTGTAGGCGGCACTGAGATGTACAGCCCTTCAGCAGGGTCCTTCTCCTTCCATCCTTTCTCCCCTCACCTCCTTTCTCTCTCTTCCCTCTCCCCAGATGTCATGAGGATGAAGGAAGGAAAAAGAAAGGACCCTGAATGTGAGCCAGGAAAAAAATAAGTACAGACATTTCAAAAAATGTTTGTTTTGTTTTTGTTTTTTCAAATGGTCGTATTTTATTCATATTGTCACAAAATAACCTTATGGCTCTAGTTGACTTATATATTCTGATAGCTTGTTCAATATTTTTATACTATGTTATGGAAATGTTAGAAACTGAATTATGTCAGAATCCAAGAGTAAGATTTAATTACACAAGCAACTAGTGACTATACCTCAAATATGAATTCTGAAATAGCAATGACATCAGAACATACTTATTCTATAACACTATAGTCAATTTAACTAAACACTTTGAATGTGAAGCAACATCCACTTATAAAGATAATCCTTGAGAAAATAAACATTCATATTACTAATTTCCAAGTAAATTCATGGAAAGAGAGACTATTTTTATTGTTTTCCACTTTTTTTTTTTTTCCCAACAAATAGCATTTCTTTCCTACATGAAATTTCCGTATTCAAACTCCACAAGGAGCAATTCCAGGAAAGCTTAAGCTTGTTCAAGCAGTGTCTTTACAGTGACCCCTAGTGGCAAAAGAATGAATGGTCCGTTTTAGTAGCTCGCGTCACTGCGGCAACCAACATTGCCAATGTTTGCACAACATATTCTTTCCTTTCTCTTTGGAAAATAATCCATATTTCTCCCTGTGACCTCTTTCTCTCTTGCACACGTACATAGACAATACACACGCATGCACAGGTTCTAAACATTTTCCTATCTCCTCTTTCACAACAAATTTCAAAAGCCAAGGCCACTCCATTTTCTCAATTAAAACAGCATAGTAAGAGTATACATAGTATATTCATAGAAAGAGCTTCTGATATACTTTATCAAAAGCTTTTTAAATCAATTATTTAATATAATATCTTCAGTGCTGAATTAAGACTCAAATTTTGCAATGGAAACTCAACTGTACTCTTAAGTAAGGTCATTGTTCCACATCTAGATAAGTCTCTGAAAATGGGCTAATTTATAACATAAGATTTGAGAGAATTCTAGCAGGTGTATATGCAAACAACTCTGATCTGGGGAAAGGAGGAGACCAGAGGGGGAAAAGGGAAAGGGAAGTAAAAATGATTGGACGCTGCTGTGGCCTGCCCAGACATCCCCTCTGTGTCTTATGAGATCCTACGTGGGGCTTTTCAGAAGTAGATGGAGTTGGGTGGCTGATGGTGGAATTACCAAATTATCCCCTGGATTTGTTTAGTGTAGTTCTGGGTGTGGAAAATGAGAAGGCCCACCCGGGTGTGGGAGGCACCACCCAAACAGCCAGTAGCCCACATGGATAGAAAGGGGCAGAAAGAGGCACACGTTCCCACTGCAGCTTCACTACTTCACTGCTCTGCTGCCTTCTACCTACCACGAGCTGCTTCCACTCTGTGACGCCTGCCTGCCATGCCACCCTACTGCGAAGCCAACTATGAACTGAAACCTGTACAGATTGGGAGCTATAATAAACCTTTCCTCTTGTTCACTTGTTTTTGATTACTGTATTTTTTTGGTCGAACTGTTTTTCAGGAGAGATTTAATTTTTGTTTTTGGTGCCGAGGGCCGAACCCAGGGCTTCCAGCTTGCTAGGAAAGCATTCTACCACTGAGCCAAATCCCCAGCCCTCCCTTTCCTCTTTTAACTTTGAATCTGATACTTTGTCTCGCCCATGAGAAAAATAACTAAAACAGATATAATATATATTTGCAACAAGTCCCCAACATGAATGTAATCGTTTGTTGCAAATGTATGCTAATGAAGCATAATGAAAAATGCAAGTGCATACAATGCAAAACAGTAATATGCATTTGAAGTGTTCATATGATTCTCAGACTTTGTAGAATAAAATTATGATAACTGACTCCATATACTTCTTTTTATTGTTTTTATGCTGAGAAAGATTTTTTTCTTTTGGCAGCTCAGCCTGCCTTCAGGGCGGGTCTGGTAAGGCAGGTGGGGGTGGGGTTCAAATAGTACTTCTGAAAAAAGTTTTGACCACATAGAATTGAAACAGCATATGTATTTGTGGCCCTTGCTTAAGGAGGTACCTAATTTTTTTTTTAACAATCCAATCTCTTTCATGAACATAGATTCAAAAATCCTCAGTAAGGGGCCAGCCTGATAGCTCAACGAATTAAAGCACCTGCTTAGGTAGAGCACAGAAGCCAGGGTTTGATCCCCAGCATGCCTGGGGTTGAGACTTGGCATGGTGGTACAAATGTGCCTATAATCCCAGTGTTTGGGAGGCTGAAAACAGGAGGATCACTGTGAGTCTGATCTACACAATAAGACCCTGTGGACCCTGTCTTGAATATAGCAAAAAACGATCCTCAGCAAGATATCGTCAAACAGAATGTGACAAACCATTGATTGAAAGGACTGTATATCACAGTCAAGTAGGCTTTATCCTGGGGATGCAATATACAAATTAATTAATGTTAAATATCACATAAATTGAAGCAAGAATGACAGAAAGCCACATGACCACCTCATCAGATACAGAAAAGGCCTTAAACAAGACCCTGCATCTATTCATTTTTTCTCATCTTTTTTATTTATTTTACTTTATTTTATTCGTATTTAGTGCAGGGTCCACCGAGTCTCACTACACAGATCAGCTCAGTGATCCACCTGTGTTCAGCCTCCCAAGTGCTGGGGTTACAGGAAAGCCACCATGCCCAGTCTCAGCTGCTGCCTCAGCATGCCCTGGGGGAGGGGCCAGCACTGCACACCCGGGGAATGAGTCCCAGTCCCTACCCCTGCCTATACAGGCACTTTAGTGCTCCGAGCTATTTTGCTGGCCCTGCTGGCATCCATTCATGATACAACTCCTAAAGAAAATAGGCAGTAAAAGAGGCTACCTAATTCTGACAAAAGCTATTTTTAACAAATGTATTGTCAACACCATACTGTCAAAATGGCCATGCTATCAAAACTGATACAGAGATTTAATTCTATCCCAAGCAAGAGTCTTGGAAGGTGGCATAAGCTTTCCAGACAAGGAAAGTACTGAAGTCCAACTTAGAGGCTTTGGGAATGGGTACATTGGGCCCCGAGGACCACGCTAGTGACCATTGCCAGGATTGGGGCTGGTGGCTGAAGTGTCTGCCACGGCCTCCAAGTCCTCTAGTAAATTTCATTACATTTTTACACAGAAGATGAGGACCTAGAAGATAGATCGAAGAAACAAGGCAGAAACAAATTGTGGAAGGGATCTAGTAGGTAGACAGCACAAGAATCAGATACGGATTGTAGATGGCCTCAACTTAAATTCTTGTTTGGATGAGTTGACTGAAAAAACTGAGTGAACAACTTTGTAATTAACAGAAATATGTATTAAATTTTCTATTACATGTGCAGTTACATGGGTTTATTGATATATGTGAGGTAGGTTTATAAGTTCAGAGGCAGGGGAACCCACAACAGTCATGCTCATGATGGAGAGAGAACCGGGGGATCCAGGAGTTGCTCAGCCCAAGAATCTGGAAGCCATGTAACAAGAGACATCAGAAAGCAATGCCAGTCCAAGCCTGAGTGCTGGAAACTCCTTGGAAATTTGCTGATGTGAGTTTGCATTGAGAGGCTGATGGAGCTGGAGTCTGATGCCCACAGGTGATGGCACCAATAAAAAAATATATATATCCCCTTAGATAAAACAGGGTTTCACTGAGTCATGCAGGTTGGCCTTGAACCCCAGACCATCCTCCTTGAGCCTGCTGAGTCTTGAGATTACAGTGTTGTACCACACCATACCCAGCACTCATTTTTTTCTTGAAGTTTATTACCAAGGAATTCTTTTACGTTTCTGAGACTTGAAAGAGCACTCTGGTGTTTAGATGATGTTCTCAGAGCCAGACTGCTTCGGTGTGTCTGGTAAGTGGGGATTCTCCACCTGTTTTGGCATTTGCACAATAGAATAAAAAGTATTTGCTGGGTCTTCTGGATAATTTTTCTGAATGTAGGGGATTATGTCATCTCTTGTGTTCTCTGTAGAACAGGGAATTTCCTTGTGGGTGTTCAGTTCACTCTTGCTTTTAATATGCTCTTTTCTTCTACATTTTCACATAATCAAACCAAATGTCACAGGTACAAGGAGGCCTAGCAGGATGACCACCAACAGGAGACTTGGGAGAACCTGAGTCCTCAACATTACCTCCACAGAGCATCTGGGCAAGGCTGGGGCTTGAAGAATTGCTCCTGACAGGGTTCTTGGCCATGCAGATGAAGATCATGTCATGTCCCCCAAGAGTCCAGGAGATCAGGAGGATGGAGCCATCATGAGACTCACTGGCTGCCTGACCCAAGGCCTTCCAGCTATAAGTCACATCCTCACCTCCCTCTTCCATGGAACATGTCAGGTTGATTATACAGGTACCATTCTTATGGCTTTGTAGACTCATGGTAACTCTAGGCTTGACAGGCAGTCATTAACATGCAGCCTATACTTCCGGGTGAGGGGTTTACGGAGTCTGAACTGTGTACCACCACAGAGTAGATGCCTGAGTCAGTTTTCTTCAGTTAGCTGAACCTCAGAGAGAGTAGCCTCCATCTTGGAAAAGTATCCTGGGCTTGTTCTGTCTCTGTGGTACTATGACAGTGGCCCATTTGTCTTCCGTAGCTGGCTCTACAGTGACCAGACTGGTTTCATTGAAAGTCCAGGCAATACTGTCAATTTGCTGTACTGTGAAATTCACAGGGAAGGTCACAGATCTACCGACAGCCTCAACCAGCTCCTGGAAGGCTTCAGAGTCTGCTCCTTGAGAGGAGCTCCAGCCTTCACCATCACATTTGGGCACACATCTCCAGGCTTATGGCCCAAACTTTCCAGATTCCTGGCATGGACCATGTGAGGCCCTGTGGTGAGCTTCAGACCTTTGACTTCTGTTGGCCTCCTCCAACATCCCAACCTGTAGATGGTTCATCCTTCCACCCTTGACTCTGCAGGTGACTGCTGTAAACCTGCCTTGTAAACATATATCAGGTGGCAGGCAGAATGAGAGGGTTCTGAGAGTGATGGTCAAGAGTCATGTGCCACTTCTTATCAGTTGGGGCTGCCAGTGCAACCATGTGGGATTGGATGGTCATCCATGGGTGGCATCTGAACCAGCAAACCTTAAGCCACTTTGCGGGATCATGGAAAAGATCAATCCAAGCCTGAATGTAAAGGATCTGGTCAGGGTGTCCCGCATTTCTGAAGATGACTCTCTGGACCTAGTAAGCAAGAGAAAGGTTAAAGGAGCCTTCCAGAGGCCAAGCAGCCTCAGGGAAGGAGGGCCATTCCAATTCACAGAAAGTTTGGAGTCTCCAATTCCAGGAGACATGGAGTCCCCATACCCTGAGGCTTATTGTTTGAAATCCTGAAAATGATTTAGAACACATTATAGGGGTGACAAAGGTGCAGAAGACACATAGTTATTAGACAGACAGACAATAATTGGCCGAAACACACAAAAATGAAATAGAAAAGGCACCTAACTTTTGAAGAAGGCATCCTTAAAGTAGAGAATGATGCACTGAAAACAGGAAAATTAAAGATGAGAAGAAATGAGGAGCTAGACTTTTTGCAAATGGTGAAGATATCTAGAGATGGAAGAAGGGGGAGGGGATGAGAAAGCAGAAGAGGATCAGGATAAAATATGTACACCTACCAGTTCCCCAAGACAAGTAGACTACATGCACTAATAAAAAATTTACAAAGAAAATGAATGATGAATTAAACTGAGCCAATCTAAGTGTTTTCAAAGACTACATATCCAGTGGATTTTGCCATTGTTCTCAAAATTTTATTTTAAGAAAACAAAACAAATTGATTTTATAGGTCTCATTTGTGCTATAAATAAATAAATAAATAAATAAATAAATAAATAAATAAACAAACTCAACAGCACAACACTCTAAGAAATAAAGCCAGGTATAGACTCCTGCCTGTAATTCCAACATTCTTTGAAACACAGACAAGAGAATTCCAAGTTCCAGACCAGCCTGGACAATTTAGAGATACAGGATCTTCCACTTCACAATAAAAATTAAATTCAAAGAGGCTGGGATTAGGGCCAGCCACATAGCTCAGCAGACTAAAGCACCTGCTTCGGCAGGGACAGGGACTGGGATTTGATCCCTAGCATGCTGTGCTGGCCCTACCCTAAGATAGCAACTGAGACTGGGCGTGGTGGTGGCACCTGTAATCGCAGTGCTTGGGAGGTTACAAACAGGAGGATCACTAGGAGTCTGATCTGTGTAGTGAGACCCTGTAGACCCTGTTTTAAATATATACATACAAAGAGGCTGGGATTGTAGCTCAGTGTGAAAGCCCTGAATTCTATCCCCAAATAAGGAGGAGAATGAGGAGGAAGAGGAAAAAAGAGGAGGAGAAGGAGGAGGAGGAGAAAAAGAACATGTCTTCAGTGGGATACACATTAATTTATTTACTCTGAAAGAGTAAGATATCTTTATACATATTAATATCAATGTTAATTAATATAGCTTCTCAATACAGTTATTTAACTTAATTTGGTCAAATACTTAAGCTACGATTTCAAGCTAAAATGGGAACCAAATTAGGAACAAAGAATAGGTTGCAGAAGCTAAAGTAAAGGTCTTCTGCATTGACTGCTGTTATAGTTGCAATCCATAAAAAACAGTCATTCCATTCTGAGGGCTGACTAAGCCTGGCTATTAGAAACTTTTGCAGCACCTCCAGCCTTCCTGATGACGCAGAAAAGCAGATGCTGGATGGGCATTGCCGAAGATCCATGACTGTCAGTCTCCATCACCCAGAGACCTCAACCTTCTTCAGATTAAAGAGAGAGACACCAAAAATGCAAATGCTTGAGAAAATATGGACACGCCTGCCTAAAACGACTGAAGTCAGCCTCCTGCTTCATGGTCAGCTCCTGCCCAATTCACAAATTTCACCTCAAGAGAAAACTATGTCCTCCTGCCCAGTCAGAGGTCTAACATTCCTCTCAGGGTGATTTTATACCCCAGAAAAGCCTCCGGTCGTGTTAGATTTAGAAATGAAATTCATTTGCTGTGAGATAAATCACCATGAAAGGAATTTCCCGACACATTTGCCTCCCTAGTGAGGCCTTTGAACGGCCCTCTATTATGGATGACAAGCTGGATGGGTAACGCTGAAATACTGCTGTGACCCAAGGATAAAGGGCCCAGCGACAGTCTTCATGGGGAATGAACTCATTGCTCCAGTAATAAATCAGGACCACCACTGACTCCCCTGCCTTCTGCACAGAAACTGTGCTTCCTTATCATGAACTCAGCTAGGGTGTAGTAGCTGCAAAACTTGAAGATGTCAGTAACACCGCCAGCCGTGTGGAACGGAAGTGAAAACAGTATCATTATTTTATGACCATTAGAACCTGCCAGGATAGGTGGACATTAAACCATCATAAATAAACTCAGCATGATAAAAAGTTCGACCCCCTCTAGTCGAGCTATCAGCTAACTTCATCCATACCCACGTGAGACAGTGGAGCACAATCTGGCTGTGACATCTGTTACCCTGTTGGTCTTCAGGACAGACTTGGCTAGATACAGAGGTGGCCAGTTCCTACCACACCATGTACATTTTCCCTGATGTGTTGCTCTCTTGACTAAAGAGAATGATGGCTGGGAATATAGCTCAGCACCACAGCACCTGCCTGGGAAGGTCAAGGCCCCGAGTTCAATTCCTGACACCATAAATAAATAAACAAATAAATAAATAAATGACTTAAATCACAGAGGATTATTCTTCATCTGTCTGAATTGGAATCTTACACATCAATGTATATATTTATACAGGTTTTTGACAGGTAGCACATTTTTAGGTAGTAGTTACTGCTTTGTACTAAATATAGCCGGGGGAGGCTTATAGGATAGCTCAGCTGTTTAAGCATCTGCTGTCCTAAGCTGAGCCAGGCACTGGGGACCATAGTTCGATCCCCAGATCCTATACGTGCCTGCCAGATCCACCCTTAAAGCAGCCTGAGCCAGCCAAAAGAAATTCTTCTCAACTTTAGGACTGGCCAAATAGCTCAGCAGATTAAAGTACCTGCTTAGCCAGATGCAAGGGCCAGGAGCTCGATCCCCTGGCCTGCCATGCCGGCCCACCCCTGGTACATGCTGAGACTCTGATTGAGACCGGGCATGATGGCACAGGTCTGTAATCCTAACACTTGAGAGACTGTAGAACAGGAGGGTCACTATGAGTCCAGTCTCCGCAGTGAGAGCCTATGCATCCTATACACCCTGTGCTAAATACAAATAAATAAATAAGTAAATATAAATAAATGAAATTAGCCTGTTTCACACAGGCAGGTCATTTTCACCTAAGCAGGACTTGAATATATTTGAATACACAGGTCTGATTTTTTTTTAAATGTGGTGAGCAGTTAATCTTTTTTTAACATATTATTTTAAACTTTATTTTATTTATTTATTTATTTATTATTTGGTAGAGGATCTCACTTTGCACTCAAACTCATAGTGATGCTCCTGTCTCAGCCTCCCCAGAACTGGGATTACAGGGGTGTGCAACCACACCCAGTTTTGGTGGCCCACTCGGCACAGGGGCTGGCATGGCATATGGTACCAGGGACCAAACCCAGATCTTTTGTGCTTGCCAGGCAGGTGCCTAGATTGCCAAGGTATTTCCCCAGACTTAAACTTTTTAAACATGTATTATAGTAGAAGACAGATTGGCATTAACTCCCATCAAAATAATCCCGTTCACCTTAACACATTTATCGTATCACTGTTGGCACTTTCGGAGGCAGTTCTGGAGATCCTCCTTCATAGGTGACTTTCCAAGGTCTGATCAAAAATGCAGTTAATGCTGCCACCAAACGCCATCTGTGGAACAGCAGGCTCAAGGAAACATCACAGTATGTCCTCAGTCACCTAATTCCAGACATCTGGTGCCATGAAACTTCTGGCACCACCCAAAGTCAAAATTATAACCAAAGACAATTGTTCCAACATTGAGGCAGCCTGAAAAGGTAGCAGACACTCATGAAAGAGCACTTCTAGAACGGTTCCAGAAAGTAACAAGAATAACAGGATGTGAATGTTCAAAGTGGGGTGTATTTTGAGGGAATTAATGAGAACGTACCTGTAATAATTTTTAATTTGAACATTCACTATTTTTATTACATCTCATATTCTTTAGGAAGAAATTTACACTTATAAGAAAATTATAAATTTGTACATAATTATATTCAAAATAAAAGCCTCTGTAAAATAGCTAGTACTAGAACATTAGGATATATTAATATATTATATTAAAATAAGTTTCACAGTGAAATAATTTTCCTAGTATATGTAGACTATTACAGACTTGTGGCCAGATAAAGCTCAAGCTTTTTTTGGCAACATTTGTGAAAGCTGTTTTTTTACTGAATAAAAGAGGATGGTTTTTTTTTGGTTTTGTGTGTGTGTGCGTGGGTGTGTGCGTGCGTGCGTGCGTGCATGCGTGCGTGTGTGTGTGTGTGTGTGTGTGTGTGTGTGTGTTTAACTGGGAATTGAACTCAGGCCCTGTGTTTGCCAGGCAAGCACTTACTCTACTGAGCTAACTCCCTGGCCCCAGAGTGTTAAGGAGAATGCTTATGCTATCAAAACTCAAATTCCAAGCCATTGGAATCATGTCCTGTTTTGTTTCTCTGCATGATGGTCTTTTCACAGTGCTCTTACAAGCTCTGCTCTCAATTTCAGCACAACGCTAGGGGCTGGGGAGGGGGAGAGGGTTTCCCAGAGCGATATTCACAGGTGCAGGCTGGCCCGGTGTCTCCTGCAAGCACATGGTGTGCTGTGCACTCCCTGACTACCTGTTGCTCTCTCTGTTTCGCCAGACCACTCCTTAGTAGCAGCCCTGTTGAATGACTTAGACAAAAGAACACAGGTTTGGGAAGCAGATCCTTCACAGCTTACTTACACATCAACTTCTTGAAGCCTTCATACCTCACCTCTAAAATAGTTATAATAAACCTCGCCTCAAAAGATTACTGTGATAATTCAACAAGATCAACTATTATAAAACATAATAATATTTCTAAGTCTAAATGGCTAACCAAATGCAGGCAATTATTTTCCTCTCAAAAAGATCCAAAGAAAATTCTATCAGGCTGTATTTGACTTACTGTATAAAACTCCTATTTTAATGTGTTTAAACCAGTCATTAATACTGCAAAATTCAAACACACACTCACTTCAGAATGGATTTTCTCCCTATGATCAATACGGCCTCGCTAAACAGTTCAGGCTGATCTAACTCATTGTGTAGCCCAGACTGGCCTCAAACTTACAGCAACCGTCCTGCCTCAGCCTTCCAAGTGTTGGGACAACAGGTGTGTGCTACCGTGCAGGGTATATGTCTTAAAAACATTTAAAAACTAAAATTGCAATAGATTTACTTTGAATATGTTAAAAATGTGTCATACAAATTAAAAAGGTTCATCTGTAAATTGCTAAATTTGCTTTTCAGTTCTAATCGAAAAGGCTTCAAGTTCTAATCGAAAAGGCTTCAAAGGCTGGGGCCAAGGTAAGATGGAAGGAAGATTGTCCTTGGCTTGGCTTGGAGGGTTTCAGGCCTCGGGCCAGGTGCTAGGTAGAGACCGAGAAGAAGGAGACAGACAAGGGTGCCCAGCGGTCCCAACCAGAGACAGCCCTGAGAACTCTCTCAAAGGAGCAATTCGTCTGTCATATCTCATGCACTAAAGGAGCAACCTATGTTAAAGATGCAAGCAAGCCTCAGAAAGTCTCTTCTTTGAGAATAATTTCAGGTACCTCGTAATAACTAACTAAATTAACTAGTTCTGTTTGACAAAAACCTTTATTGACTTTTACAAGTAGGCAATGAGGCCTAGAAATGTCTATTTTCATAAATCTCTTGTATTTCTTAATTTTACAGACATTTATACAGATTTTAACCATATTCCCTAATTATTTTTCTTGCAGTATCTTAAATACAGAGTGCTCACCAGCAATCATGTTGAATTTGGTTAATAATGAACTTGAGAGGTGAACGTCTGTGTTCCCTTTACACCAACCAGAACCTTAGACATTTTTAAATAATTCCGTGACCTTCAAGACCACACACTCACCTTGAGGATCAACTTCTTTAGCTAGCTTCAGCGCATCTGAGTTTGCAAGATCGGTGTTGGCCGGGGTCACTGCCAAAATCAGACAGTTTTCCCTTGTGATGAATTGCATAATCATTTCTCTGATCTGATATTCAATATCCGGTGGCTGATCTCCCACAGGAACCTTCGTTATCCCAGGTAGGTCGATAAGGGTTAGGTTTAGCACTGTGCAGAAAGGAATAAGAGTCTTACAGCTCTGATGCTAAAAGGCATGCACTTCGCGGCTCTGCCTGTCGCTTAGCTCAGATTTGTGCTCTGTGCATCCGAATGACTCCAAGCCAAGTGCATAGAATAAAAAACAAGATACAAAATGGTTTTGCTGGTGCTCTCCCTTTTTATATGTTGTACTCTGCCAAGTGATCATTTTAACGTAATTTGAAAGGCACTGATGAGCATTGCCTAACAGTTTTCTCAGAGCTCTGTCATATCCTAGCTGTCATAACTAGAGGGTTATAATTAAAACATCAAACAATAAATGTATGTGCTGCCTGCCAGTCTTGCACAGTCCCTTCAAATGGCAAAAAAATTTCTCAGGATAAGGTCTGGCCTTCCTTTGAAAGCATCATTTCTTTACAGCGTATCTTAGCTTGCTGGGAAGCTGGTGGCCGTGCGTGTGGGCCTCGCCGTAGAGGGTGGGCTGTGCAGGCAGAGGCAGCGACAGCCTGGCTGTCATCCTCTGAACGGCGGCGCCAGCGAGGAGTTATCCACACTCTGCTGCAAAAGCAAAGAGCTGAGCAGAGATCGGAGCCACTAAGAGTCTAGTGAGCTTGAAAGTTATTTCCTGTCTCATATCCGGAGCTGGGGTCCTAATTTATAAGTTTCTGTACACAATGTAGGGTGAACGTCATCGCTGCGCCGGGCATGATGGCACACACCTGTAATCCCACCGCTCAGGAGGCTGAAGCAGAACGGCCCCAAGTCTGAGGCCACCCTGGGCTAGATAAGGAGTTCAAGGCCAGTCTGAGTTACAGAGCAAGACCCTGTCTCAAAAATAAGAAAAAAAATAATCACAGTTGATTCTTCAAGAAGAAAATAAATAGAAATCTACAGGGCTCCCAGGAAATTAATAAGACAAGACTCAAGCATAATACTTCTCTCTCTATCTCTCTCTTTCTCTCTCTCTCTCTCTGTCTGTCTGTCTCTTAGTACTCTTTTTTCTTTTTTATATGTTTGGTACAGGGTCTCACTATGCAGCTCAGATTCCCAGCGATCCTCCTGTTTTCAGCCTCCGCAGCGCTGGGATTGCAGGCCTGCGTCACCACGCCGGGTCTCATTGGCTGCTCAGTGCACCTAGGGGCAGGGCCAGCGTGGCAAAACCCAGTCCCTGCACCTACCTAAGTAGGCACTTGGTCTGCTGAGCTATCTTGCCTGCCCTCAATACTAGCACTTCTAAGATTTCTTCAAAGATTGAGGATAATAAAAATGGACGTTTTTCACATGTATTCCCTTTGAATACTGAAATATCATTAGAGAAAAGTTTTTTATTTTGTGGGAAAAAAGAAACACAAAATTTTAAAACAAAATAATAGGGGACTAACAATAGTCACATTTTATATTGTCATTTTCAAAATAGTTACACAGGGTTACACAATATGGGCATAAAAATTCTCCAAATGATATTACCACAAATCTTTCTCTTTTTTTTTTAAATGCCTAACTGGATTCTGATTTTTTAAAAGGCCATCTCTCCTGTCTCTCCAAAAATACTCTTAGAACCCTCTTAAACATACCATGTGTAGCAGTGCTCAAATATTGTCCTAGAAACTGAGTGCTACTTGTAACTTCCAGATAAGGAAAGTGTCTTAATTAACCCAGGAAAAATGTCTGAGGAGGAGAATCTGGAGCTCTGGCACTTTACTTACCGTGGGGGGAATAAACTCGGAGGTTGATGGGTACGGGAGAAATGCCTTTATTCATTCCAGTCACCCGGTCTGTCTCTGCTTCAATCTCATGGCGAACTTCATCAAAATCTGTAAACTTTTTTCCTTTGCAATGTAAAAATTCAGCATATTCTGAAAAGCACAAATTCAGACAATTAAATGTGTGTGTCTGTGCCATAATTATAGGGACATAGCATTTCTTCAGCTACAAGTTGAAATGTTCAGCGTTGTCCCTCAGCCATCAGGTGAGAGAACGTCGGTTCCCAAGCATCACTATTAATACTCTAGACATACTAAGTGTTCAAACGCCATGGATGATAAACTTGCCACTCCGTAAGACATTCTTAAACCACCTCTTAAATACTTTTAAAAGAACCATAGCTGTCTCAACATAAAACAAACAACAGTACCTGATTGTTAAAAAAAAAAAAAAATGACATCTGGGTAATTTCATTACCCACCAGTCCCGTTCGCATCTTTTTTTAAAATTATCGTTTCATTAGGACAGAATAGTAAGTCACTTAAATACATCACCAGCAGGTGAAACAATTTAGAAATAAAATCTGCTTCATTCTTTAAGAAATGACATATGGAATATGCTGATTTAGCATACTATTAAAAATATCACATGAACTTATATAAGTACACATTTTATGAAGATTTAAAAAAAAAAGAGGCACATTATTATAATGGGGAAAATGCTTCAAATCTAAGAAGAAAATCAGTGCCTAGGCAGAAAGGAAAAGCCTAAAACAACCACATAAATAACAGGAAACTAGTGGGTTTTTTTTTTTCATTTCAGTGAAATCCTACTTACTGTTATACCATCATGACATTTACTCCACAGATGTCAGGTAAATGAAAAAAATAAAATGACACAATTCACTATCTTCGTATTCCTCTCCCTAATTGTGCTATTAGGAAGATGCCCCAAAGTGTTGTAGAGCAAAAATAATGAGTAAATATTTTTTAGCTAGTAAGTATATACACAACATATGCAGATGAAAGTTGGTTTAAAATAATAATTAAAATTGCCTGATCATTATGTTAAAAGTATACAATAATTGTTTCTGCAAAAGGGAACCTAGTACAGTTAGATGAAAATGGTGATTATAGTTTTAAGACGGGAACAAATCTAAACAAACATTTGAGCGTCTCTGATGCCTCACTGAAGAACTGCTCCACCAAACTGAGACCAAGGCTGAGCACCTGGGCCAGGACGCCAGGGGGATCACGACTAGTGCTGCACTCCGGCCACAGACCTGAGCCTTCCCCCTGAGGATGATGGGGCAAGGTCAGGGCAAGGTCGAGGCGCCCGGAACAGAGACAGTTTATCAGCTGCAACCTCCCCTCCTCTTGTCGTGTAGTTTAGCCCTAACATAAGGAGCTCAAGATTATGGGGGGGGGGAACAGACAGTGTGAAATAAGTGCTGATCTGATCTCAAAACGATAGGAAAGGTTGGGATAGGAGAGGTGGCTTCAAGATGCACTGCCCAAGACAGGAAATGGACCTGGACTGAATAATGGTTGGGGGAAAGGGACAGGGATTGAACCTATATGGGGAGAAAGAAGAATCTTGAAGAAAACTAGAGAATCTTAGTAATTTCGATAACTCCCTGTCAGGCCATCACCCAGCCCCTGCCTGCATTCATCCGCTGATAGGGAATTGAGGCTTTGTGTTCTACTTTGAGGGGGAGAAAAATCTTACAGGAAAAATGTATCTTTATGTCGATGTGAACTCTGTCTTGTCTTATTCTGTTTGTCTAGCTGTTGTGCTTGGTGCTACTCAGATAATCGCCTTCTGTGGCAAGAGGCCAGGCACTGCCAGGAGCATTACCTGCCAGAGTTCGTCACCTTCCACAGACTCTTACTGTGCTTCCTCCGTGGGGGGCTCAAAGCTCAGCCTTCCTTGGGGGCAGACTTTCCAGATCCATCCCTACTACTGGGAACTGGAAAGGTCAAAAACCCTCCAAAGAGGACTATGAATTTTACCAAAGTACTGAAATGACCGAGCTTTTCAAATGTGGGAGTGACGAACTCGGTCTCCAACTTTCTTGTCAATTAGTGTCCGTCCCTCTGCCTCAGGTCTTCCACGTCATGATCTGTGCCACTTTCAGAAAAGCAGAAGGCGCTCTGCAAAGCGCATACTTCTAGTGGGGGATAAGGAACAGCAAAGATTTGACAGGAAGTGCAGCCAGAAGAGATCAGGGTGTCACTCAGCAGGGATTTTTCAGATTTATCCTCCCAGGTACCATTTTTATTACAACATAAATCCCCAGAAGTTAGAGCCTTCATGTAAGATCTTAAAGCATACAAAACAGTGAGGCAGATTCTAGAAATTTTTTTTAAAAATGTAAGTGAAAACAAGTTCAAAATAATTTAGAAAAAAAAATTGAGGGTGCATTTTCCAGTTCATTGTATTTGGTGGAAAACACACACTTGAAGACATATAGAAGATCATAATTATTTCTATCATACATTCATACAGATAGTGAGATTAAGCTCAACTGCCTATGTTGTAGGGTAACAATAATAAGCTTCTCTTCTGGAGGGTTAACAACCTAAGTTTGCAGACCAAAAATTAAGAGAAAAAGAAGAGCTGCAACATTTTGGCTCTAGCCTTTCAAGGTCAGTGAAGACTCAGGACATAGGAGAACCGGTACTATAACATTCTGTAACTCAGTTGTGTCCCAAATTTTCTGAGCAAGGAGATTATGAGGCCACAGAAGAAAGTGATCAATGACGTAGAGTGTGAGTAAGAAGAGTCACATGGAGAGAAAGCATTCTCTCAGGCTTTCACAGAGAGCAAATTGGTCAAGCAATGGCCATGATTCATCCACATGGCTGACACTGACAAGGGATCTACAAACTGCAGCACAGGATTTCAGGATAAATCCTGAAGGGACTTGACTGACTTTGTCAGATACAAAAGTTGCATATCTTCTTATATGGGTTTTGCTTTATCTTGGTCTTAAGTAGCAAAGAATAAAAATAAAATATGAAAAGTAAAGCCATATTAATATGCTGAGCTGTACAAGGTTCAAATTAACAGCTTCTGACATTGGCGGTTCTATGGGAAACCCACTGGTATTATAGACTACTGGAATATATTGGTATATTTTGCTGCATTCACATACAATATTGAAATGACAATGGAATACCCTTCTCTCACAAAACTAAACAAAGAAGGGATACAAATGAGCGACCATTTTGTATCTATATGTTCAAAATAGGATAGATATACAGCTACTTTCTCTTAATTCAATGAATAGAAAGATTTGTTCTAATAGTGTTTGTGGACAGGATATCATGTCTGCATTTTGTACTATGAATAACCACTAAGACAACAATATGCAATGTATTAATTATTGAAACTGTTCTACTAATATGTTTTGAAACTGTCTCACTGCTATTTGTTTCTCAATAAAATTATTTTAAAAATTATTTCTATCATAAACTTCTGGATTAAGGAAAAACTTCAATGGTTAATACTCAACACAATGTGGGCTTCTTTTGTTACCACTAGATGGCGCCTGCTTGCTTTCTCTACTGGAAAGCAAAGCCCTTTCTGAAGGTTGTAAAATCCAGACAATGTTCAAATTATCATTAAATCCGTTTCTAAACACCTGAAAAATGCTTTTCTTTCTTGGAATTGAAAGATTGTCATTATTCAGGACTATCTCAGACCTTTCTGTCTTTTTGAAGATAAGGCCCTGTCCTCATTTGGAGGTTTTGCAAGAGAAGCAACACAACACAGGACACATTTTATAGAGATTATGTTATAATGAATCATTCAAAGAATCATATAAAAACAGTGCAGAAAATCTGTCCACACATTAAAGACCAAAGAATCCAGCTGAAGGCCTGGATCCTAATATCTTCCATGAATCCGGCTGAAAACCTAGAGCCCAAGACAAAGCCTCCCACAAGTCCAACTGGCTCTAGGTTTTCAACAGGACTTTAAGAGGACATGGTGTTATCTGAACGTGACTTCAGGAGAAAACAGCACGAGCCATGCGGTCGGTAAGAGCACCCAGACTGAAGCCTGGCACGGATGTGTGCTGGGCAGCTGGAAAAAGAACAAGGAAGCGGACTGTGGCTAGAAATGTGGTTCAGGCAAGGAGGGCGCTGGAGGATGCGTGGGTGCTGGGACTTGATTTTACTCTGCGTCAGCTGGGCGACTCTCGGAAGGATGTGAGGTAGAGGGAAAACAGTGGAACCTAAATTTGACATGAATGACCCTGGCTGCTGTGCCCAGAAAGACAATGAAGAGGCAGAGAGGAAGGCTGATACTGGAGTCTTCCAGCTGAGAGCTTCGGGGCTTTTCCCAGGGCGACTACAAGTGGGGACTGGGAAATGTTTAAATTCTAATGTGGTCTGAAAGGAAGAGAAATAGGATTTACTGATGGTTTCAAGCTGGGGTGAGAGGAGAGGTGTCAAAGAAAACTTTACAGAGTTTGACTCAAGCTACCTGCAGAATTTTGAAATGGAAAACACGGAAGTAAAGAGGCTGGACAGATTGGGATAGGGATTGAGAATCAGGAGCCGAATTTGGGACCTACTGACCTTGTCATGCCCAGAGCGCTTTAGGGAGGGATGTGTGCGTGGGTCACACCCGTATGACTTTTTAAAGCTCTTTTTCCTAGACGGCTTTACAACCTGAAAATAGAGTTTGCCACCCATGTGGAGGAATATTTTGTTGCTAGTGACAACTGTGCAGTTGTGAGGTTGTGAGAGAGCACTGACCTGCAGCACTCCTGTTCAGTGTCATCACCAGGTGTCTGTTTACCCCAAAAACTCCCCAGAAGATGGCAGCCGAGTGCTTGCAGAAATGGATAGCTTTTTCTAATTAGCACCCAAACATGCCTTGAGGGCTAGATACAGGAGTCCTGGAGAAGTCTAAGCTAGAGATATATATTTAGGGTTCATTAAAGTCAGGGCAAGAAAATGACATCATAATTAAAAGTTAAATGCAGAAGGCACAGAGAAAAAGGAGGACTGAAAAGATAGGAGACAATCCAAGAGAGAAGAGAGCCAAACTAGAGCATTATGTGAAAGGAAACCTTGCACTCTGCCAAGTACTGCCAACTGCCAGGTAAGATGAGGACTAAAACTGGGTAACGGAATTTAGCTACATCCGGGTCCCTGGGAGGTTGAGCGTGAAGCAGGTGATAATGACAAGAAGAAGCAGAAACTGATGACAGGCAAATCTTTCAAGGAGGTTTGTTTGTCTGTTTGTTTGTTTTTTATGCATTCAGTACAGGGTCTACAGAGTCTCACTACAGAGATCGGATTTGTAGGGATCCTTACTGTTTTTAGCCTCCCAAGCACAGGGATTAAAGGCACACACCACCATGCCCAGTCTCAATCATAGTCTCAGTGCACCCAAAGGAAGAGGCCAGCATGGCAAGCCAGGGATTGATCCCCAGGCCCTACATCTTCCTAAGCAGTCGCTTTAATCTGCTGAGCCATCTGGTTGGCCTTAAAGAGTTTTGCTTTGAAGGAAAGGTGAGAGGGCAATTTTGGAAGGATAAAAAAGAAGAGTTTTATAAATATGAGCCAAAAGTAGCTTACTCACAGGGTGCTGGTATTAAGTAATGAGGGAAGGAGATGATACGAAGCTGTCTCAAGCAAGAGGAACAAGGAAGAGAAGAAACCCTCCAGTGCATCCAAAGAAACATGAAGAAAGCTGAAGAATGAGTGTGGGTGAGACCAATGCATAGAAGTAAAGACCAGGGGAGATGCATCAGGTGGGAGAAAGTAGGGATGAGAGGGAAGACTGGGACTTACAATATTTGTCCACAGTCATGTCTTTAAAATACTTCTATACAATTTCCAGTGGTTAAACCACATAAATACTGACTCCTACTATATAATATTTCTCTCTCTCTCTCTCTCTGTCTCTCTGTCTCTCTCTCTGTCTCTCTCTCTCTCTCTCTCACACACACACACACACACACAGCCATAGAGCAATGCTAAATGAGTAATTTAGGACTAGCCACAGAAGGGATGTCAACTCAGGTTTATTCTGTGTCCATTCCAGGCACACAGACATGTGCAGCACATCAGGAAAACTAATGAGGCAAGAGCCACGGGGTGTTCTTCTATGAGCCCAAAGAAGCTCTTGAAAGAGAACTGTCCCTATAAAGTGAAATATTGAAGTAAAAATCCAGGTTGACCAAAGTTGTCAGAAAGGGGCTCTCTGTAGTCCATTCTTTATCCAACCCCGGAAATACAAAGGCCTAAGTACCCTTGTCTCTAACAATAACACATTGACAATCACACAGCTCACCTATAGAAAAACATGGCACCCATAACTACAACTCATACCTCAGACTGCTCATCAGGTGAGTTACACTAGCAACAAAGTAGACCTGGGAGGCCTGGTGTGGTATGCCTGTAGCCTCATGAACTACTTGTGAGTAGGCCAACAGCAGGGGTAGTATGAAATATTTTACACAATCAACCACAGCTGCTATAAAGGAGGATCTTCAATTAGTTTATATCATCACAAAACTCCTAAATAAATCTTTGTTGGCAATGCAACATTAAAGACCACAGCTTTGCTTCCCTGCTGTTTAAAATACACATACAGATGAAAATCTTGGAAAGAACAATTCCCAAACTAATCATCAGTTAACTATACACACCAGGAAATGATAACATCTGAGCCAAACTCTAGAAAAGGCTCCAGTGGTTAAACCACATAAATACTGACTCCTACTATATAATATTTCTCTCTCTCTCTCTGTCTCTCTCTCTGTCTCTCTCTCTGTCTCTCTCTCTGTCTCTCTCTCTCTCTCTCTCTCTCTCTCTCTCTCTCTCTCACACACACACACACAGCCATAGAGCAATGCTTTAATGGCTAGATGTTTTAAGAGCTGGTAAAAGTATTTATTCTGGGACTTTTCTGTTTTGACAAACTAAGGCCTATCAAATCTCATTTTACGGTTTTGAGATATTCTTTCTCAAAGAAATATACAATGGCAGGGACATCTTGACAAGGCTTTCATGCTCGCAAAATTCCAAATCTTGTTACATGAAAAACTCCCCCAAAAACAGCTCTAGGCTTCAGCCCAGGACCAGTTTGAATAGTGTATTCAATACCTTAGCCACAATCTCATAGAAGAGATGAAGGTGATGTGTACATAAGCATGAAAATATATCCATGAAATTCTATTTTTTGGCAGTATAACCTTTCTTACTGAAATTCATAGTGTGTTTTAGATTTCACAGAATAAAAACTCCTGGCTTTAAATATATTTCCTATTTTCTCAGTGTTAAAAATAGCCTACATTTGAAGCAAAGGTTAGGGTACATTTTTACATTTTTCTAGCAAAGAATGACTAGGGAGGAAAAAAAGAATATAAGAAAACATAGATATAATTCTATTTTATTTTTGCTTCCTTGTAACACTTCTTAGTACTGTCATTTCTACTGGTCATGAAAAACAAATTATGCTAGGTTAAACAACTGACAAATTGTTTGGGGGAAGGATGAGCTAGATGGTTTATGCCTGGGCAATGTTCCAGGCATCTGTGAAAAGCACAGCATGCCCATAAGAATTTAAATATTTCCAATATGCCTCTTCCATGGGGAAAAACACGCATATGTTCCAATTAATCAAGGTTAAATCAAAAGTAATACTTATGGATTACTGGCATATAAGCTCTTGTCAATCTTTATTCTAAAAGCTGTGGTCCTTAATATCTTAGTCAGTCTTAGCTCTGAAATGTTTTGATATCAGTGTTTCTGATGAAATTAGAGTGCATGGATCACATTAACAAGAAACAGTTTCCACTGAAACTAGCTAAATTTTCTGATTACAGAAAGCACCTTTGTATGACTATATTTGAAAACATATTTCTTCAAAGGCAAAGGCTATATTTTGTACTTCTGTGTTTCCCCAAACCTATTGTATTCAGAGTAAAGAACATCTGTAGTTTTGTCCCATCTTTAAAGCAGTCTACTTTGCATATACCATTGAGTAAGGCCCGCTTGAAAAAACAATACTTCCATCCAGGCTTAATATAGTTCCAAATGGAAGTAAGATCTAGAATAGTGGTTTTAGTTAGATACAAATCATATTAGGACTGGATCTAAGGCAGAACACAACTGTATACTTTTTTATATTAATTTTATTGAGAAGGATGTAGCAATGGGACAGTTTCAAAACAGGCTAGTAGGACAGTTACAATAATTAATACATTGCATATTGTTGTCTTTGTAGTAGTATTCATAGTACAAGATGCAGACATGATATCTACTATTAATTCAAAACTTTCTTCTCATTGAACTAAGAGAAAGTAGCTATACATCTATGCTATTTTATATATACAAATATATGTTTTCACTACAAAATGATCCTTCATTTATATCACCCCTTTTTGTTTACTTTTGTCAGAGATGGTATTCTATTGCGATTCATATATTGTAGGTACATGAATTCAGGAAAGTAATCCAATATAGTCAAGTATTCTATAATAGTAGTGGGTTACCCACATAACTGGCAATGTCAGAAGTTGACTTGAGCCTTTTATAGCTCAGCATATTAATATGGCTTTACGTTGTTTTTTTTTTTTTTCCTTTGGTGGAACCAGGGATTGAACTCAGGGCCTTGTGCTTGCCAGGGAAGCACTTATTCCACTGAGCCATCTCCCCAGCCCTCAAGAAAATGACCATGCTTTTTTTTTTTTTATTATTGCCTTTTTTTTTGGCTTTACATTTTATACCTCGTGTTTATACTTTTCTGCTGGATGGTGAAGACCAAGATAAAGCAAAGACCTATATAACAAAAAATGTAGCTTTTGTATCTGACAAGGTCAGTCAAATTCCCTCAGGATTTACCCTGAAACTCTGTACAGCAGTTTGTAGATCTTTGGTCTACAACTGTATACTTATGGTAAATAGGGACAATCTAGCAATCAGGAAAATAAACAAAAGATGAAATCCAAAGAAGCAAACAGCCCCATCTCAAATCAATTCAACTATAGTTTATTTTTGTTCCTCTGTGGGTCAAAGGCAAGATCTCAGTAGGAGAGTTACAAACAATGGAGTGGGTGGGAGGAAAGAAGAGCAAGTTCATTGCAGAAACAAGTTTGGGGCCAAGTAGGTGTCAAGGCCGAGACACAGAGACTGTAGACCAAGGCTCTATGATTTTTCAGAGTCCAGAGTGCTAACCATTACACGATGGAACCCACTCTATGATTTTTCAGAGGCAAAACAAAACAACAAAATAGAGCTCCAGACCCAGAAGATACAAAGCAGAAAATTAAGATATGCATTCAGTCCTGAAATGGAAGTTAGAACTTGTTCATAAGCTACAAAGCCAGGGAAGCTCTTATTCCACTGAGCCATCTCCCCGGCCCCTGTAAGTTACAAAGCCAAAGGCAGTTGAACAGAGATCAGGACAAAAGAGATTAATATTCCTAATTCATTCCTACAGAACTCATCTCTCCCTGGAAATCCAGACTTATCTAGAGGAGTCTCTGACAGTTGACACATCTGCTTGAATGCTGTCAAGCTTTGGGGTCTTGCAAGAGAATCAATGCAATATAGGACACCTTTTATAATATTACTTTATAATGAATCACCCTAAGAATTGTACACAAGGAGTATACGCAATCTGCGCAAATGCTAAAGACCAAAGAATCAAGCTGAGGACCTGGATCCTAATATCCTGCATGAGTCCCGCTGAAAACCTAGAGCTCATAATATGCCTCCCACAGGTCCAACTGGAAGATAAGATCCCACAACAAAGCCTCATGCAGGCCCACTTCACAGATCTGGGCTGGAAAGGCCCAAAGGTCAGTGGTAGAAGCTAGAAAGTCTATGCCAGCTAGATGAAGTACCTGTGCTAGCAGGCTGAGGGATCTGAAATGGAGCCAGGAAGCAACGCTCCAGGTAAGCACCAGAGCTCCTAAAGGAGTCACAGCCATCCTTAGCAACAGTGAGGTCCCAGGCTCTTCCATGATCAGGAAAGACATGTTCCCATCAGGAAAATGAATGTGACAAGCTTCTCCATGAGGCTGAGCAGTGCACCATCTTCCCCTCCAGCCAGAGCCCAGACACAATGCTCAAGGTGAGGACCAGAGTGCTCACAAAATGACCCATAGCAATCCTTAGCGACAACAAAGGTCCTGAGCTCCTCTACTGACAAGAACAGCCCAGATCATCAGGAAAGCCAGTGTGACAAGGTCCCCCCGCAGAATAGCCTAAGAGAGCCAGCAGCTTCTAACAACTCCAACAGCTTCTCCAAACAGCTTCCCCAACAGCCTCTCAGCAGCTTCTGTTCTGCCTCTTACACTGAAAGCAACAATCCTCAGGTGGGCCTCCCACACCCAGTATCACAACAGTTCAATTCAACTGGGTACAACAAGTTGACCACCAATCAACAATCCACCACAAATGTCTAATAGATCTCTCAAATTAGCCTAGTACAAAACTAATATCTTAACTCCCCCCTGCCTTGACCCTCCATCATTCATACCTACGGCTTCACCACAGTTTCCACATCTGAATTATGGACGCTGTCATGAAATCAGTGCTATCCCAACGTCCCTACTTTTCCTCAGCTGTCCCCAGTACTTTCTGGCTTCCAAACACCATCTCGTTTCTCCTGCCTCCACCACAGCCACGCCACTTAAAGCCAGCTCTGTCTCTTTCCTGCGCTACCATCCAAGTAGCCAGTCTTCTTGATCCTGCTCCTACTCCAGTAAATCCATTCTCCACCCAGAAGTTGAATAGATCTTTTACAAAATCAAAAGTTAGATTACACTTCTCTCCTGTTTAAAACCTTTTTTGTTTTCTACTGCAAGTAGAAAAAAAAAAAATCTACTTCCTCACCTGCCCTACATAGTCCTACACAGTCTGACCCTGGACCCCCATCTCTAAAGCCTTCTCTGTCACTAGCTCCATCTCAGATCACTTCAGCTGTAGCTTATTTTTCATTCCTCAAGTCAACTCCTCCCTTGGAGCCTCTTTCCATGCTGCTGTTCTTCTGGAACGTTCTTCCAGACTTTTGTATATATGTGTAGCTCTTCCTGTAACATATTTCTCATCCTAATTAGCGCTTCAGAGAGGTTTTGCTGCTTCACAGTCTATCATACCTCCAATTTATTTTCTTCAGTACACATAGTTACTATCTGAAAGTTTCCCTCTCTGTATTTATTGCCCGCTTTCATCTCCTAAAATATAAGTTTCAGAACTAGAACATTATCTGTCTTGTCTCTGCTGTGTTCCCAGTAGTTAACATAGTGAATTATATTGGTTGGACACTCAGTGTATATTTGTTAAGTTAATGAACAAAAAAAATGAGTTAAATTATTGAATGAATCAAGGAAAAAAGATGAAAAGAGGCTTGAGGTCTGTGGGTAAGAGAAGAAAATGGCCACAAATATGGCTTGTGACATACTGAGGTTGAGATATCCTTGAAATATCCAAGAGGAGTTTCAAGCAGTCAGTTACAGCGATGGGTCTGGAGTTGCACCCAGGAGCTGTAAGGGAGCGTAATGGTGGACAGGTTGAGACTGAACTCATGGTGTGGAAGACACCGTCCAAGGAAGAATGTGAAATGACAGCAGAAAGGAGCCGTGAGCAAGTGCAACCGTAAAGGCCAGGGAAAAAATAATATTGTCACAAAGGATATAGAGAGATCAGAAAGGTAGGAAGCCAGCAAGGTCTGGCGTCACAGAAGCCTGAGTTATGGAGCACCTTTCAAGAACAGGGTAATCAACAGTATCAACAGCTGGTGACTTAGAAATTATAACTGACCTCAATAGAAAAGGAGTGTTATTCATTTTCTATATTCTGAAACAATATTCTACACACAATCTAGGCATTTCTTATTCAATAATCTTTTCTATTTTGTTAGTTTAAAATTGGTTTTGTGTGTGTGTGTGTGTGTGTGTGTTTTGTTTGTTTGTTTTGATGCCCCTGTATTTCTTCCCTTGCTATAAGTTTCAGAACTAGAACATTATTTCTTCCCTTGCTATAAGGTTTTAGCTGTCACTTCTTCCTATTGGTAATGCTTCCATTTTAAAATCCTACGCCCTATAATTTTATATTTTATTCTTCACAGAGGAAACCAATAACCCAATATATATAGTCTGAGTCTAAAACAAGACTTGTAAAACTCTGAGTGAGGCCAAGATCCTGAAACTCACGGGCTTTGTTATGTGATTTTGGGCCCCCCATAGCTCTTTTTTCTTCTCTCTGATAATCAGCTAAGTTTAGAAACTGAAAATATCAAAACAAGTTTTCTGAAAATGTTAGTTATTACAGTGTTATTTGAGAAAAATTGAATATATATATTCAAAAACAGCAAATGATCTGATATTATTACTTGTTTAAATAAAAAAGTCAGAGCTCTGCCAAGTAAAAGCGTATAATTAAAATATGAAATAAGGCCTTTGTCATGAAAATTCAAGGAACTGGATTTAAATACAAAAATAAGGTTTAAGATTTGCAAAATAAAAACATTCCTTCACAAATTTTTAGATGCAATAAATGAGATTTAAGTAGTAATCATACCAGAATAAGCTCATAAATATACATGCAACCAAAGTATTTCAAAGAAAATATCAGAACTACAATATACATTATTAGATATATTATAGCAGTTCAAATGTTTGACAAAAAAATTCTCTACATATGAACTTTTATACACAAGTTAGCAACAGATTTCATCTAAGTATTTAACGATCTTCAGAGCACTATCTACGTGATAAGTGGCTGACACTGTTATCAGCTGGAAAAAGCCCATATAATTTCTATATATGGTGGCAGGTAGGGAGAGAAGATCATAGCTTGCACGTAAATGTCTTTTGCCAGCACCATTTGTTGAAAGGCTACCATCTCCACTGAAAGACCCTTTCAATTTTGTCAGATATGAGCTGTCTATTTTTGAACTCTATTCTGTTCCATTAGTCTATTTATGTTTATGCCAAAAAAAAAAAACAGTATAGCCTATTCTAGTTTTATCATTCTTGACATCAATTAGTGATAGTTCTTCACTTTGCCATCAGTTTCAAAGCTGTTTTTGCTACTATGTGTCCTTTGCATGTCCACATTAATTTCAAATTCTTACCCATTTAGAAGTTTACTGATTTCTACTAAACAACTTAATTTTTTAATCTTTAGCCTCAGCATTGTTTGTAATGTCTCTCAGCAAATGTTTCCTTCTCTGGTCCAAGCTTCCACAGACACACAGCAAATTCTGCTAGGAATCCTGCTCCAATAACACAACACAGGTCCTTACAGTTCCTCTAGA
>PVKA01014209.1:0-53030 GCA_004027165.1 Ctenomys sociabilis
TCAGAAGCTGGAGTTATGTGAAAAAAGAGTACCGAACTGCTGAGAGAGATTATGAGTGTGAAATCTCTTCCCTCTGTTATATCAAAGACTTTCGGTAAAGCAGGTCTCATATAGAGTAAGGTCAGCCCGTAAGTCCAACATGCGCTATAATAATAAACACACAAAATGCCACTCACACTTTAGAAACCATTTAGGTTCCCTGTAAGGACAGCTGCCCAGCAGCTTCCAAATCCTCACAGAACCCAGCCCAGAATGAGAAAGACAGGACTTTTTCTCCAGCCATTTCCAACAAACTTCCGGCATAACTCCTTGCTGTGAATCAGTTACGCTTCCATCCCTGAGCCAATACCTGGAATCAGAGAACTGTCCTGTACTTTAGGAGAAAGTTTTATTCATCTGAACCAGCTTTGGTGTTGGACAGTGTGAGGTTGTATTGATGAGTTTGGAACAGTGGCTGTCAGCCAGGGGTAATTTTGCCCTGCGGTGTGCATTAGTCAATGACTGAACAAGTTCATGTTCATCACAAGTGGAAAACTGTTGCTGTCGTCACGTCAGTAGAGCCTAGAGACATTGGTAAAACCCTATAGTACACAAGATAGCCCCTAAAGACACAGAACTTTTGGACTCAGTAATTCTGACTCAGAGATCACTTCTTATATACAAGCTATCCCAAAGAAATTTGTCAAAAAATAATCAGTGGTGGTTGTTTAGCATCAAGGACAGCTGTGTGAGTTATGGCAAAGATGAAACTGACTAAAGAAAACATTTGGTGAAATAATTACCCATAGGGTCTGCATTGTTCTGTTCAAATTGACATAATAAATACTACAGACTTAGTTGTTTAAATGACAAAAAATAATTTTCTCACAGTTCTGGAAGCTAGAATAGTGCTGCATGGCCCATGTTGGGTAAATGGACCTTTACAAGCTTCCAATAGCCACTCTCTCTCTGTATATGTCCATGTGATTGACATACACAGAGAAGGCAGAGCAATCTGGACGGTGATTCTTACCATGAGAGGATGAATCCCACTATTATACACTTGTCACGTGATGTTATCTATCCTTGATTGCCTCCCTAAGGCCTCATCCCAAAACACTACTATAGCGAGGTTCAGAGGAACACTAAATGAGCTTTAGGGGAACACAAACATTCATTCCAGAACATTCTGTCCCTAACATCCAAAAATTCATGTCTTTCTCATATGCAAAATCATTCATTCCTGAAGGGTCCTCTTGATCTCCCAGTTTTTCTTAAACAAGGCACTGAGGGATCAGGATATGAGCCCTAGTTCAGAGCACTCAACTATGTACATGCACTCAGAACTGCCTAGGAAAAGATGTGATTGTGGTTGGTTCAATGCACATATGAAAACATCTTCTTAATTATTCCCTATTAAGCAACAAGTTATTGTGCATGAAAAATCACAGTCTTATTTATACCAAAGTCATAATACTTATGACTTTATGAAGAGCAAGACTAGCAAGAAACAAGAATAACAAAACACTGTGAAGAGACAAAATCTGATTTCCACAGTTATCTCAACATAGTATGTGAAACACTCAGTTTTTGACAAGAATATAGTTATTTGAAAAGCAAGACAGAACTATGGTCTTCAAACAGTGTAAAAAGTTAGTAGAGAATATGTAAGACAGTCCCACACTAGAACTGCTACTCAAAGACTTCAAATCATAATGTTTAGGGACAAAATGAAGCAGAATAAAGGCCTAGAAAAAGAAGTGCATAATATGAATAAATAAGTTCAGCAAAAAGATAGAAATTTTAGCCCCATGAAGTTCAGTAACAAAAATGAAAAATCACTAGGAGAGATGAAAGGTCGAGCTGTCTGGGCAGAATAAACAATCCATGAACTTGAAGTTAGGTCAGTTGACCTTAGCTTGCCCGAGAAAGAAGAAGAAAAAATAATGAACAAAGCCTCCACGGTCTTCGTGACACCTCCAACCACATAATGAGAGTTCAGGAGAGAGGAAAGACAACGAGAAAGAGTAAGATAATGGTTGCCTCCAATTCTAGCTTTCAAAAGTTAAACTGTATATTCAAGAACTTCAAAAAAATAAACCAACACACATCATAATCAAATTATTGTCAATGGTGAAAGAGAATCCTAAAGACAGCAGTAGAGATGTGATTCCCATATAAACGTAATAACTTGTATCTCCTCAGAAACTATGGTGTCCAGAAGGTCGTGGCATGGAAACCTCCAAGCACAACAACAACAAAAATAGTATCAGTCAAGAATTCTATTGCTAGACAAACTTCCCTTCCAACATGAAAGACAAATTAAGCTATTACCAAACAAATCAAGATGATCGGTTACCATATTTCTAACTCATAAAGAAATACTGCATCAAATCCCTCAAGCTTATATGAAAGAATATCAGAAAATATTAGAGTCTGTATGAAAGAATGTTAGAAGCATCAATAAAAGTAAAATGTGTACAATATAAAAAGACAAAATTAAAGTACTCTTGGTTTGTAACACTTCATCTACTACTTTATATTTAAATTAAATATAAATATAAACAGAAAAATGTCTATATAGACAACTATAAAACTGTATTGATTGGCTTATAATAATATTTATACTTACAATGTACACATGCAAATGAGGCAAAAATACTGAAGCTATTAGCAGTAAAATTTTGTATGACATAAACATTAAGTTGGTATGTATCCAAATTAGATTCTAAAAATAAAATAATAATTGTAATCCTCTGAATGGCCATTAAGAAGATAACTTTAAAATACAGTAAAAGAAAAAGGAAATTAAAATTGTTTGCTAAAAAAGTTAACTGAACTCAAAAGTATTTAATAGAGAAACAGAAAAAAACAAAATAATATTAGTGGAAAATGCAACTGTACACCAAAACTTTATTGAAAGTAAATAGAACACCCCTAACAGAAAACATATATTAGCACAAGTTAGATTTAAGTCACATATAGGTTGAAAATTAAAGAATAGAAAACTATAATGAAATATAATAAGATTGCTAACAAAACAGCCTTTACAACAAAGACCACTCAGCCCATGAACAATGTTTTAGGTATACTTTGAAGATGAAAGTGTCAATTCTTCAAGAAGTGCTAACAATTATAGACCTTTACATAGGTATGAGAGCTTCAAAATACATGAAGCATTAAAGATAGTATTAGAAAGAAAAAAGGACAGTTGAACAGTAACACTGAGAGTCCTGGATACCTTTCATTCAAAATACTGAACAACTTGGCAAAAGAACAATAAGTAAACAAAATACTTGAATAATACTGTAAGATAGCTAAATCCAACACAGATGTGCTTGTGCGTGTGCACGTGTGCACACACATACACACACACACACACACACACACAGAATCCTCAGTCCTCTTAACACCAGGTTACAAGATCCTCTCAAGTGCATATAGAATATTTTCCAGTCTAGACCATGTATTAGGCTGGAGCCATAAAACATCTTTCAGAGAAGGTCACTGAGGACTCAGGACATAGGAGAACCTGTACTGTAACATCCTGAAACTCAGTGATGTCCTAAATTTTCAGAACAAGGGGATTATGGGACCACAGAGGAATGTGATCAATGATGTAGTGTGCCTAAGGAGAGTCACCTGGAGAGAAGACATTCTCTCAGGTTTTCAGAGAGCAAATTAGTCAAGCAATGGCCATGACTCATGCACATAGCTGACACTGACAAAGGATCTACAAGGTGCTGTACAGGATTTCAGAGTAAGTCCTGAGGGGATTTCACTGACCTTGTCAGATACAAAAGTTACACAGCATTCTGAAAGCATGGGCATTATATGAAATGCGTTCTATAACAACAATGAAATCAAAGGCCAGTCAAATAGCTCAGAGGATGTGCCTGCAAAAAGGCACAGGGGCTGGGGGTTTGATTCCCAGGCCTGCCCCAGGGGGTGGCTGTGATGGCAATTGAGACTGTAATCCCAGCTCTTGGTTGGCTGAAAACAGGCGGATCACTATGAGTCTCACTAGTAGTGAGATCCTGAATACCCCGTAGACCCTTCCCTAAAATACAAACTAAAATGAAATCAAGTAGGAAATGATAACAGAAAGAATTGGAAAACTTACAAATATAGAGAAATTAAAACCACATTCTTAAAACAACAGTAGTTTAAAGACAAAATTACATGGAAAATTAGATAATGCTTTAGATGATTAAATATGAAAATGAAACAGGGAAAAACACATGGAATATTATAGCTTACATCAAAATTTATACCAGTAAATTACTACAATAAAAAGATCTTAGATAACCAAAGTTTGTTTCTGACAAAGCTAGAAAAAAGAAGAGAAAATTAAACCCATGCCAAAGAGAAAACATAATTAGGCTTGAAGCAAATTAAATGAAGTAGACAAAATAGAAAATTCAACAAACTCCAAAGTTGCTTCTTCAATGAACTAATAGAACGTGGGAAAAAAATAGAAGACTGAAATTTTAAAAAATCATTGATTAAAAGGGGTGTTAGGACTGTATAGAAATAAAAGGGTTATAATTGAATACTATCAACAATTACACAAATTAATGACCTAGCATAGACATAACATCAAGCTCAAGCAAAACTAAAAACTACCGAAATAGACCCAAATGGAAACAGAAAACCTGAATACAGTTATAAGTAAGGCGACTGCCTTAGGAATCAAAACAACTTCCTCCAATAATTCCAAAAACAAATGCTTTTCTGGTGAATTCCACATATTTAAAGAAGTGGGCCAGTATTATAGCTCAGTGGCACAGTTTCCACCTGGCAAGGGCCTGAGTTTGATTCCCAGTACAAAAAAAAAAGAAAAGAAGAAGAAGAATTAAAGCAATATTTCACAAACATTCCCCACAAAAAAAAAAAAAAGCAGAACAGATCATTTCCTGAGTCATCTTATAAAGCTAGTGTCATTTTTTGTTTCTCAAAGACGTCGAAACATACACACACACACACACACACACACACACACACACCACTTAAATAACTTTATAATGTGTATCCTTAGCATAGTATTAGCAAATTGAGGGCTTGGGAGATCGCTCAGAAGACTAAACGCCCGCTTAGGCAAGAGCAAGGACCTCCAGTACCGCAAGCCACACCAGCCCTGCCCTAGGCATGCTGAGCCAGCAATGGGGCTGGGCCTGGTGGTGCACGCGTGTAATCCCAGCACTGGCGAGGCAGAAAGCAGAAGGATCACTGCAAGTTGGAGCTGCATGGTGGGACCCTGTACCAAATGCATCAATTTAAAAAAATAAATAAAATGCTTATGAACATGATTAACAAAGGTTTCAAACTTATACACTAAAATTTCCTACCATTTAAGAAGTGTTAAAATATTTAAACAAAAGGAAAAACATTTTGCTTCAAGAATGAGTTACTAGTGCTAAGAGAGCAACAGTCACTGATATGATGCACAGATACAGCATGATGTCAAAATCCACCCTGATTTCCTTGCATAAATTGACACACTGACCCTAAAATTCATATCAAAATACAAAGAACCCAAAATATCAAACATAATCTTGAAAATACAGTGTGGAATGATTCATCTTTCCTGACTCCAAAGTTTACTAAAATGCTGAAGAACTCATGATTGTGTGGTCCTGGCCTAAATGTAGATATATACATCAATAGGATAGAAGAAATAGTCCTGAAATAAACCTTGACATTCACAGTTAGTTGATTTTTTTCCAAAACTGTTACTAAGACAACTCAGTGAAGAGGAATCGTCCCCAAACATATGGTTTTTGTTTTCCTTCAGTAACTGCATGTCCATATGCAAATTAATGAAGTTAAACCCTTAACACATATCATAAAAAATCAACTCTAATGCATCAAAAAAATTAAATATAGAAGGTGAACCTATAAGACCCTTAAAAAGAAATCACAGAGATAATTCTCCACAGCCTTGGATTGGCTGTGCTTTTTGTGTGTGTGTGGTACTGGGAATTGAACTCAGGACCTTGTGCTGGCCAGGCAAGCACTTATTCTACTGAGGTATCTCCTCAGCCCTGTGCTTTCTTAGGAACTGCTCCAAAAGGATAATCAATCAAAGAAAATGAGGTAAAGTAAATTTCATTAGAAATAAAATTTTGTATTTTATTTTTATCATGAAAGTGAAAAACCATCTCTTCCATAGAAGTGGAGAATACATCTGCAAAGGTATGAAATCAATGATCTTTTAGCAAGAAAACTGTCATAATTGCAGCAGTAAAAAGACAAACATCCCAAGTAAAAATGAGCAAAGAATTTAAATATTTTTCTAAGAAATATATAAAAATAACAAATAGGTACAGAAAGAAGATACTCAACAGCACTAAGTGCTGAAAATGCAAACCTAAACCACATTAAGATAGCTCTTCCCACTCTTAGGATGGCTATTAGTCAAAACACAGGTGATACAACTGCTAGAATATAGAGAAACAGGAATTCTTATTCAACACTTGTGGGAATATAAAGTGGGTGGCCAGTTTGGAAGACAGTTTGAAAATACCTTAAAACTCTAACGTAGAATTACCATATGACTCAAACATTCCCACTCCTAGGTTTATAACCAAATAACTAAAAATTTACACCCACACAGAAACTTGTATATGAGCATACATAGCAACGCCATTTGTGGTAGCTAAAATATGGAGTTAAAGCAAAATATCTGTCATTGATGCAGAGCTACACAAAATGCACTATATAGTACAATAGAATACTATTCAGCTGTGAAAAGGAAATACATGCTAATACAGGATTGAACCTTTAAAATGTGATGTCAAATAAAAAATCAGACACAAACGGCCATATTTTGTGTGACTTCACTTATATGAAATGTCCACTGTAGATGAAACAGATTGAAAGCAGGCATGTGGCCAGAAGGCACTAAAGAAACTGCAGATCAAATGCTTACAAGGAAACAGTTTCTGTTTGGAGTGATAAAAATATTTTGGAATTAATTACTCATGATGTTTGCATGACTTTAGGAGTGTAATTAATGCCATCAAGCTATACACTTCAGAAGAGAAAATTCTCTGTTGTAGAAATTGAGATTCAGGGTTAAAAGAAAAACCACTGAAAAGCTCTGCAAGCTTAGTTATTAGGAGAAAAGATTGATAATTTGTTTAAAAAGATGGTGTGTTTCATAATGGCGATAAGAATATAATTAAGAATATGGTGTTGAGAACTAAGAGCACTTAACCTTCACAATAATATGGTGCTGTTACTAGCCTTGCTTTTCAGATGATGATAATAAAATTGTGGAAGCCAAAACATCCTGACAAATTTTACCCCAGCCGGGAGGGATCAAAGTAGCATAAGTCAAATCTCCCTCTGGTCTTTTCATTCTGTGGCCGTGAGCACTCAGGCATCCCTTCGACTTGAGATTGCATTTTGCTAGTAAGAACAAATGAGTAGACAAATACGAAGTGTGTGCCAAAAATATAGTGTGTTTAGATTTGTAAATCATTAGCCAAAGACACTGCCCATTGCCATGAATCCCTCTCAAAACGCTCACCCTTGCTTTGCACAGTTCTCTCTCACTGTTCTTGGCACACTCCGAAGCAGTTCCAGAAGTTCTCTTTCACCAGTCTTTAGTTTCACTGTCATAGTTGCACTGACGTCCTTAATTAGGCCACAGTATTTACCTTCCATGGTCATTTTGAGTTTCTGGGGAATCCAGAAGCTGTAGAATGCCATGTCCAGTGAATCAGGTGGAGGAGAGATCCACAGTAACATTTTTGCAGCCCTGCCCTTCGAATCACACTTGGCAGCATTCACGGTATCCTTTATCATAGCTAGTAAAAGCATCAATGAAAGAGGACTTCCAAAACTTTTTCAAAAAGTGGCATGAGCAGTGAGATCTATTGCCCCATTCAAAGTGGGAATGTGTCTTCATATGTGTATGAATCCCAGATATAGCAGTGGAAGGCTGTATATTTACTATTAATATAATATCACATAATGTAATATAATATATGCTCCGTGAACAAGTATTTTATGAATGTTTTGGTATCATTACACTCTTGGTTGGAAGAGTTCATTTGCATTTGTTGCCACTCATGATTATTCATAGTCCATGTACCATCCCACCAGCACCATCCTGGACAAAAATCTATGTAAACCATTGTTAACGACTGAAGATCAATACCAAGAATCTATAACGGCCATGCCTACTATCTCAAATACACACAAAGAACATCAGATTTGGTTAGTGATGTTTCTGATCAAATTTGGTGTAGACAAACAGAAGACAAAATTAGATCAATAGTGAGATTACAGATGGCATAGGCAATGAGCGAGGAATTCAATCTACAAATATCACTATGGATAGAGGAAGCAGGATATATGTGTCATTCATTAATAGATTGATTAAAATAAACTAGATAGCATGTTCAAAAGTTTGTACGATTGACAAATGGTGCTTGTGTAAGGTCATTAGAAATCATTTGATGGCTATGAAGATGATAATTTATAGCCGTGACAATTGTCTAGACAAGAGGATTGAGGCACCACAGTTTCTAGTGAACTTAATTTGAAACAAAGCAAACCATATCGTATTGGGTCTTGCTTTCATGGCTTCCAACCACAGGCTGCAAATGTTGAACTCATTTAGCCCCTCTGCCCCCATAAGCAGCTAATAGAAGGGGGCAGGAGAGAGAGAGGGAAAGGGGACAATTGTCAAGAAGCCTGATTCAGTGAAAAGACTAAAGGCAAAGAACCATCCTTCCTGGAAGTTCCCAGGGTGCCTTGCCAGAGAGGACAACAGACAAGCAGCCTCTGGCCAAGGGCAGGGCAGACGGCTCAGGGAACTTCCACCCACAGTAGCTGAACTAGCTGTGGGGCTGCCCCAGACAGTGAGCTGGCCTGGGGTAAGCACGTGATTTCTAGGCGTGACACTGCCTTCTCCTGAGGCCTTTGCAAGCAAATCACTTTTCTGGACCTCAGGTTCTTTATCTACAAAAGGAGAAAGGTAAATCTCTTTTGCCTCCTTAAGTCTTGGCACTTTTAGATGCTTATCTTATATGAGGTATAATTCCTCAGTTCTCTAAAATGAATGATGTATTTATGCATACATTTGTTTTTATAAAAATACCAATATATCCTCATGCATACACAGCCTGCTCTTCTTCACTAGCCACGGGCCTCTTCTTACTGGACATTAACTCCTTCCTCGTCCCCCAGATTTCTCTTCTCCTCACTCACCCTGACTCAGAATTTTCATCTTCTGGCCCTCAACCAAACTCTCTTCCTAGAAGGCATCCCTGACTATTTCCATGTGAGGTTGACTGTGGCAGCAGCACCATCGAAGAGCAATGAATTGCTCAGCATAAATAGGAACCCAGATGCATGGCGGGGTAAGCATCCAAATAACAAGACACAATCTTCTGAGGCTGAGCGTCTCCCATCCCAACCAGAAGAGGAAGTTGGACTGCAGTGGTGTGCGAGGTCATTTCCAATCCTCCAACTCCGGGCCAGCCTGGTACTCACCAATGCGAGTGACATCACATCCACACTTGGCCTGAGCTCACTAAAAAGGATGATTAATCACCGTGAAAGATTCAAAGAGTAGAGATTTCGAGCATGTGGGCTTTTCTGCCTCCACCAAAATTATATTCTATTGGCAACTGCCTACTCCTAAAATTGCCTTTAGGAAACCCCAGGAGACTCAACTGCAAACTCACCAAGCGACTCACACTGAAACTGAATGGGACAGACTTCCAAATGGGGACAAAGTAATTTCTACCCCTCCTTCTGGAAAATTCTATTTCCTTTTGGATTTTTCAAATGTTACTATTGGAACTGTCATTTAAATATTGAGAGGAAAATCTGCCAAAGTGACTTGATTATTCAAATGCTTCAAAGAATCATTAAAATATTAGCCCTGTGGGATAAGTAACCATAGCACAACTAATAGACACCCTCAGCTTTCAGACAGGGCTTCAACATTAAGCTCACTAAATATATGAACAGTGCTAGACCTAAAACTGTGACTCTAGTGGAGTTCCACATTGCCTCCTCTGTCAACATTATCATGCCGATAAAACTTCTGAAATATACGAAGAACTGGCTCAACCTGAGATAAGTCAGAATATGAAACATTATTGTTCCACTACACAGTCTCTAAGGTTTGTGAAGTTGTGTGGGTGGTTCTCAGTCTTATTGTTTGTCATGAGTCATGAGCACCACATCACTGCAGAAACCATCCATCTAAACGAAAATAAATCTTGTCGTAGAGAAGGGAGTTTTTGTTAGCTTTTTAATTGAAACAGTGTAGTGCTTTGGTATAACAGACCTTTTATCCTGCTAATAATTCAAACTCTTTCATCCATAATATTGTCTTCTTAATCTCTCCTCCTACCACTTTAACAATATTTATGACAACTTGCTAAGACTTGGTGAGTGTTTCCTAAATCTGAGGTACTGGATTGAGATTAGTATTTCATAGATCATTTATCTTCAGTACAATAAAATGAATCAGGCATTATTATGACCCAGTGAACATAACAAGTTGTCATGTGAAGAAGTTAGCGGTGGAATCAGAAACCCAAATCTTTACCATTTGACTCTGTGAGTCCTTTAACAACTCCCCAAGAAAGATTCTTCTGTTTCCTGTGCTCACACCTGCCCATCAGCATCCCATGTCTAAAGGGTGGGGAGGCCCTATGGCTTATCTCTCGGATTCTAAGCTGTAACCCATTCTACATTCTCCACATCGGTCTTCTTAACCATTGATGTTACCAAGGCCTGTAATCACTCTTGTTCTCCAGTGCTCCAGGGAAACTATATAAACTCCATAGTCTCCACATTCACATCCTCTGCATTCCATCTTCATGTACTTAAAATGGTATGTGGATTTCTATGAGGAAGCCCTGCCTAAGGCATTCTCTTCTTCCTCCATGTGCACTCCTTCGTCATCTCCAATGCCCTGCCCACCTCCTCCCAGCAAGCCTTGCACAACACTGACCAGTTATATTATACTGTGGGGGCCCAGCCTTACACTGGCTAGGAAATAATTTATGTTTTTATGAAAATGCCAGGAACTTAGAACCTTGAGGCCTGTGCTGAAGTCTAAGTGCTACTTACAACTTTATTTGGTGCCACATAGTCTCAGTGTGAAATCATTACAATGTGCCTAGTATAATTACCTTAAGGATTAAATAAATCTAGTAGTGTGCATACACAAACAAATATATGTATATGTTTATATGCAACATTTTATATGTATATTTCATTTAATCTATATACTTTTTATACATGAATGCATTTACTTATATAAATATATATAATGTTCCACACACAAATGTCTTTGAAACTATACAGTAACCCTAAGGAGCAAAGACTCTTTTCTGTCGCTTAACTAGTTTATACCTATACAACTTGTTTCTTCAACTAGATCTTGGATTCTTGGAGAATCACATCCACTGATAGCTTTCTACTTAGGTTCTAGCACAATGCTATGCACAACAAAGCACAGCCAATGGATACTTGACTAAAATGAGTCCAGACCCCTAGGGAAAAATCAATTTCATGTTGTACATTAAAAACTTTAAAGGTTAGGAAGACACGGCGGGGAGTGGTCAGGGTGTGTTTAGATCTGTTAGTCTCTTTGATTTCTTTTTCAGATGGACCAATCTATATGCATTTTTCCTTGATGAATCAGGCTTCATTTTCCCTAATGGAATTCAGAAAAATGCACTTGGTGTTTGTGGATAGCACCAAGTGGGTAGAGTGTCAACTACATTTGTAGGAATGTCACCACAACTCAAAGCAGCCCACACAACTTGAAGATGCGGGAAAATAAAAACGATAGTGAGAAGACTGACCATTAATGTTTGAAATAGTTTAATGTGTTCTTTATCAAAAAGCTATTCCAAAAAGATTTAAATGAGAGCACTGAAATTTCCGCTCTGGCGAACAAGCTATCCTAGTACACATTACTTAGGTATCTTTGACTCCATGTCTAAGATCTTCCCCATGTGGCCAGTACAGAGAACGTGGCAAGAGTTAAAGAACAATAATAGAGATGCCAGAAGGACTGGCAAATTGTATCTGCAAGTAAGTTATAAGGAAAGAGGAGACAATAACATACAAATGACAGAAGCTACCATTTTACATCCATGAAAAATATTTACACCTCCCTGAAGAATAGAGATGGGCTAAAAACATTCAATGGGGTGTAATATCACAACATTAATTTATCTTCTGCTTCATTGAAAATCCTTTCTGAAATAGCAGATGGAATCTCTTTTGAACATGTACACCTGATTCTGTAGCAAGAGTTCATAGGATACTGAATCTTGGACTCCCAGAGGTTGAATGATGAGTGCCTTCTCATGGTTCAAGACAAAATAGAGAAGGTGGTGATGGGACAGGGGTTGAAAACACTAAGATGTCAAGGTTGGAACTCTGAGATGAACATGTGCTACAGGACACACTTCCAGGGAGACACAAGAATTAAAGACTAAAGGTTATCACACTCTTGGTTTTGGTGAAGGAGCATATGAGTGTCTCAGCTTTCTGTAACCCTGGGAAAATTCATCCTGGTCCCTATAATGGTCCCAAGAGCCTGTCAGGATAAGGACATTGATTATCAGGCATGATGCAGGAGTTGGTAACACTTGTTCTCATTCTGCCAGGAAAGAGGTCCACTAGCAATAAGTATGAGTATGATGTCATACATAGGAAAATGTGAATCATCGCAATAGGCAGAGAAACCCACAAAGAATTACAGAACATCTGAGTCACTAGGAGTCCATTGGTAATGTTACAGGGGACAGAGTGTTGATGGCAAATCATATGCTGATGTATGTAGGGGATAACTCTTTCACATGAATACTGTATCCTAGCTACATACCAGTGGCTGTCTGACCTACTGCACTTAGAGTTGTTTTTTTTTTTTTTTGTTTTCATCTTTCATCCCAGACTTTCAAAAAGTTAGAGAAGTGGGTTTTTTTCCGCACCAGCACTAGGGATTGAGCCTTGAGCTTTCACATGGAATCCCCTCACCTATTCAAATTTTAACACAATATCTTGCTACATCAATTGTATATAAGCCTTCCAGAGATATTCTTAAGTAGCAGATGATTGAACAAAAAATCCCCTTCTAAATTCCATGGGAGGATTCTGATTATCACTGAGAAAGTGACACACAGAGAGATTTTATTTACTCTTTCAGGTTCTTACACTAGAGAGACAATACAGTGTTTGCACATGTAAGTCTTATTTACTTCACTTATGAGTATGATCTCTAGTTGTATCCATTTACCTACAAAAGTCTTGGATTTATTTTCCTTTATAGATGAGTGAAACTCCATTTTATAAAAATATCACATCATTTTATTCATTCCTCAGTTGATGGGCATTTGGGTTGTTTCCAAGATTTAGCTATAAGAAATTGTATTTCTGTAAACATGGATGCACATATATCACTTGTGGAATAATGTTTTTAGTTCTTCTAAAAAAATATATCCAGAAAGAAAATAGCTGGGTTAAATAGTACTTCTAATCCTAGTACAGCAGATATTGTGAAAAGGAAACTGCTGAAAAGGAAAAAAACAACTGGAATGAGAGAGAAGAAAGAAAGGGGAGATATATTTATACTACTGATTTCTCTTGATTTGCTGAAAAGAAATTTAGTGCTTAATTTTTCGGACCAGTTTTACATGCATGTATCTGGTAATCTGAACAACTACTTTAAAAGCAATAATATGGAAGATTAACAACTTTGCTGAAAGAAAAGAACTCAGTCAGAGTACTATGGTGTCAGATATTTTATGCCTTCTCCAAAAGTACCTAAGAAGTACAGGTAAAGGAATCGCGTCCCTTCTTGGGTGAGTTAGAGGAAGTGCTGACCCAAACAGTATTTATGGCCTCCCTGGAATTCCTTCAGTCCTAATACAGGTACTAAATCACCAGCTAACAATGCACCTGTGTCTGCCCAGGACCACAACAGCGGCCATGTAAGAGCAGACCCTGCAGCAAGGTGATGAAGACCAGCAAAGCAGGGGCAAACTCTGCCGCAGGGCAACATCTTAAGACTGTATTTCCCTTTGTTTTGATAACTGTATATCTGCCTTCTGGATTATGTTTGGTTTATGCAAGTAGTAAGATACATAGTTTATATTTCTCAAGTGCCTATCAATAATTGGGGAAATAAGACAGGCCCAGAAGACTGAGAAGATAATAGCGGGGATGTGGTTTTTAAATATATAATTATAAACCTTGAACTGGGAGGTGTATGTATAGCTCTTTTATAATTTTAATAAGAAAAAGCTAAGTCCTGTATAACCCTTGGATGAAACAAAAAAAAAGTGGAGTCATTGTCACTTCGGACAGCCACCAGGCCACCCCACACCAGGTCTGGGCAGAAGACTCCCTCACATGCTGCAGTCACAGTTTAATAAGATTTACCTGGCACCTCTTTGAAAGTAAATGACATACTTTATTGATTCTAACACTACACAGGAATAAAACAAAGACATTACTGGGATTCAGTTATGTTTATTACATTTAAAATCTAGAATTCTCCAATATAGGATACTTACAATAAGAAATATTAAGATCCTATGGAATCAGTTAGCAGGAAATATTTTCCACTTTTTTTAAGTGTACTTCCTTGAGTCGATAATTTTTTTGTTTTGGAATGAATTTACAAGTCTTTTTTTTCTCCCAATTATCACAAGTTTTGGCACCAACTTCCATTAGAAGAAGTCTAATTTAACTCAACAAGACCATTTACCCCTCCATCTATTAAAATTTAACTGTACAATGAGAAACAACTGCTAATTAAAATGTAATCATTACCTACTGCGCATTTTTCATTTAATTATATAAATGGCTTCTAGCAGAACAACTAACTTAACCGTTCTCAGTGGAAAAGAGTAGTTGACCACTCACTAGATATGGGTGATGGCTGCAGAGCTATGCAACCCACACCCAGTTCTGCCCCTCAGCAGGGCTCATGGAAGCAGAGGGTGGACAGAGCCCATGGAGCCTAGAGTGACCGCAGGTTGGATAAAGGCTCGATTATTTTTTACTTAATTGGGGAAGGATCTTCACACTAAAACTTGAAGCACATGAAAGGAAAAATCTGGATTTTGTTAGCCTAACAAGCCAAGATTATTCCATGGCAAGGTCTATGATCAAAGTCATTTTTTCTTGAGCAAATTACATATATAGAAGAGGAATATTCTACAAAACGAAGTGAAATGTCTTGGCACAAGAGACGCTGATGTGCATGACCGTAGACATGGAGGGAAATCAAAGGGAAAATGTCAACCTCTCTCTGCTACAGCCCTCCAGACCATCTTTAAGACAGCGGAGAATGGTTTTTGCTATAGAGAACTGATTTAAGGACAAAATATGATGATTCGTATGAAATGCTTGACACAAAATAAGGCACAAGCCCTCTTAAAAGTAACCACCACTATTCTTATAGCCAGTGAAGGTTCTGTGGATGTTGTAAACAATATACATCACATGCAGAATATAGATGGTGCTGTGAGGGATAAAGGGTAACACTTGGGGCCTGATCTCTATTTACCTTCAAGGGTGAGAGGGAAAGGAGTTTATAACTCACAGGAAGAAATTTGTAACCCTGACTCTACCTTTTCCCCAAAGGAAAAGACTGCTTGAAAATAGACAGCAATAGACTGGAAAGTTATAAACTATCTTCACAAAAGAAGCTAAGCATGAAAGTGCCTTGCCCTCTCTGCCCTAACAAATAGTACAGAGACATAAAGACAAAGACTCCACAAAGTTAGATTTTCCTTATAGTCCTCATAGTTGATTTAAAAACTTAAAAAATCTGTATTCAAAATGGGAAGTTGGATTGACTGGAGCAAACTAGCAAGAAACAAGTCCAATACAGGCTGCTACTCCCTCCATTGACAAGACTCAAGGGTGAGAACCCAGCAGGAATACCAGGGGCACAGCAGGGCCCCAGCTGGAGCACGTGTGATGGAGTAGTTGCATGCACTGGAAAGTCTGCAGCAACAGTAGCAATACGATCCGGCAGGTGGTAAGTTAAGTGAACCAGCGTTGTGCATAGGGATGGAAATACATGGAACAGAGGTGGGCAGACAAGGCTGCCTCCTTTTGTTTTCTTTTCTTTCAATCTTCATTTATTTTCACTTTTTTTTTTTCTTTTCTTTAAATGGCTGGGGAGAACTTTAGCTGTAGAAAACTAATGTCATCTCCCATATATGCAGACAAAGACCAGACCCAAACCCCACACAAATCCACTTGCAATCTTAGCCAAAGTGCCAATTCTGGGATCAGGGTTGGATCTACCACAAAACTGCAAACATTAGAGTAATCTCACTCTTTATTTTCTTCTGTCTAGCTGGGGAGATGGCTCATTAGAATAAGCGCTTCCCTGGCAAGCCAAGGGCCTGAGTTCAATCCCCAGTTCTGGAAAAAATAAAAAAAGTATTTTGTTCTGTCTAATGAGTTTGGATAGTTGGCTGTGTTTGTTTGTCTACTCTTGTTGTTTGGCCAAGATGTCTTACCAGTTACAATCTCTCCCCCCACTGTGTGACACAGCTCTAAGACTGTGAATGTCATACCACCACCATAATCCAGTACCAAAGGAATGGACCTAGACTCAAATAGATAGCAAGTGTCCATTCTTGGGATAGACAGAAAGTAAGAGCCACATACAGCTGAAAAACACTCCAGGAACGAGACTTCTCCAGAGGAAGCCTTAACACCAAGGATAAAGCTAACTAACATAAAAAGACTTGCAAGCATCAACACAGAAAACAAAATAAAATTGAAAATGGTAAGAGGAAAAAGCAAAATGCAACTTCAAATACCAACCTCACCAAGGGCAAGTCTAGAGCATAAAGACATAGAGGAAACCAGAAACCAGTCACTGGAACCCTGTGAAATGATGGCAGCAGAAGTGAAAAAGCAATGGAAGAAAACATAGAAAAAACATCTAAGGTGCAAAAAGAAACGATCAAAATGACCATGATAAAGCAGATGCATATTTTTTTTAAAGTAGAGGAGTTTAAGGAAAGGATATTAGCCATGAACACCCATCAAAGACAAAAAAATAGAATTAATGAAACAGATCATTCAAGCACCTAAGGTAGTCGAATGTCAATGGAGTGCCCACTTTTGACAGGTGTAGACAAAGGAAGGGTTGTAGAAAGAAAAAATCATGATGTGTGTGTATAGACAGTACAGTTGGGATAGATAACGCTGTGCTTCTACATAATTCTATGATAGGCAAGATCTGCACTAATGGTAGTTGGATAGGATATTATGTCGGCTTTTAGTGCTATGGTCATCCACTAGGTAAATAATTATTGAATTTTTGATATAATTCAGCTATAAAAAAAGATAAGTAAGCAACTACACTCTTAATTCACTGATAAGAGATATCTGCTAAAATAATACCTGTAAATATAATATCATGTATGCACCTTGTACAATACCAAAATGTTATGAAAACAGTTTGCAATGTATTAATTCATCGACTCTGCATGGTCAAGCTGTCTTGAAACTGTCTGATTGACATTTGCATTTTAATAAAATAAAAATAAATGGAAAAGAAAAAAAATGTTAAAAAAAAAAGAAACAGATCAAAACAGAATCCAGCAGATTTAAAAACTCCAGTGAAAGTATGCATGATAGACTGAATGAAGACGAGGGCAGAATACCAGCCCTAGAAGATACGGAAGTGACTAGGAGCCAGGAAAAGAAATATACCTTAAAAATAGCAAGAGAACATGAAAAATCAATCCAGCAGCTAAAAGAGAAGCAGAGAACAACGTAAGATTGATCAGAATCAGTGAGAAAGCGGGAGAAAGAGTAAAAGCCTCTTCTCAGAAATACTGGAGAAAACTTCCCAAACATGGATGAAGAATTCGGCACACAAATTAATGAAGCACATAAAGTGACAAATAACCATGATCAAAATAAATCCACATCAAACCACATAATCAAGACCCCAGAAATTCAGCATGAGAGCAAACTATTAAAAGCAGCTAGAGAAAATAAACAAATCACCTATAAAGAAAAGCCCATCAGAATCACAGCAGACTTCTCAACCCAAACTCTCAAATTAACAAAAGTCTGTGGTATGGTATTTGTATGTCACAGAACACTATTTAGCCACAAAGAAGGATATGCTTGAGACTTTTGTAGATAGATGGGTACAACTTGACACAATACTGATAAGTAAAATAAATCAGACCCACATGTGTAAACATTGCATTGTCTCACTAGTGTGAGAACCTGAATGAGTAAATAAGATCAAAATATACAATAGAGGGTCGGAGGTATAGCTCAGCAGACTAAGCTCTTGCTTAGGTAAGTGTAGGGGCTAGGGTTTGATATCTGGCACTGCATGCCACACCAGCCCCACCCCCAGGTACTCTGAGCCAGTGATGGAGTCTGGGCATGGTGGTGCACAATGTAATCCCCACACTAGGGAGGCAGAAATTAGGAGGATAACTACAAGTCCAAGCTGCATAGTGAGACCCTGTGCACACACAAACACACACACACACACATATATATGTGTGTATATATATATATATATATATATATATATATATATATATATATATATATATATATAATAGTTATTGAGAATAAGGAAGAAACTGTCCAAAAAAAAAGAAAAATTGTGATGGGATAATGGGGGAAGAAAGGAAAGGAAATGGGGAAAAAATATATATATATATACACACACAAGATACTTAAGATAGTTATATAACTAATATCTTTTAGTTATTTGAAAAGATAGCTTTGTGTTAATATTGTTTGGACAATAGTTCATGACTATATCTCATATTCTGAACAACTTTTATGAATATAACAATATACAACATATTAATTATTGTTACTCTCCTACTAGCCTCTTTGGAAACTCTATTTTGTTGCTATCTTAAATTTTTTCTCCTTAAAATAACAGCTAGGAAGGAGGAAGTGGGAAGTAGGTGTCTGGCAAGCTGTGACCAGCACATTCATACACCACACTGTCCAGTAGCATGAACACAGAACTGATGCCAGGACTCTGATTTCTTCAGAAAGTAGCTAATGACTCTCCTTGTGGTGAAATCCAATGAGTTACAGCAGTAAAGATTCCCCAATAAACTCGTTCAGGTGAATGAGTTTAGAATGAAAACAAAGGGTTTAACTAATTTGTCTCGGTGAAATTTCAAAATGTTAGCATGGGGGCCAGCAAGAAAGCCCAGTGGAGTGAAGTGCCTGTTTAGGCAAGCTCAGTCCAGTGCAGAGACCGTGGCTCAATCCCAGGTACCGCGTGCTATGACAGCCCCGCCCCCAGAGCAGGCTCAGCGGCCCACAGTCTGGGTGTAGTGGGGTATGTCTGTAATCCCAGTGCTGAGGAGCCTGAAAACAGGAAGGTCACTAGAGTCTGAGCTGCATAATGAGACTCTGTAACAACCAAATACTCAAAATAAATAAATAAATAAATAAATAAATAAATAAATAAATAAATAAATAAATAAATAAATAAGAAAAGTCAGCATGCCCCCAACACATGTAGGACTACCTAAATGATTTGTCTTTTCAAAGGGGATGGACTCAGACCTAACGCATTAGTACTTTCTGCAATTCCAGGCACTATAAGGAAATTATCTGGGGACTCACCTCATATTTCATCATGTTACTATATACCTACCTATCAATATTTCACAACAATTTGCATTTGACAAAATGCTCAAGGCAGAAACAAATGTTTTTCTCAAGCACCTTGGATTCAGTCAATGGGATGACCCCTGAGGAATTTTACAAACCTCAATGTCTAAACTCAAGAAAACTTGTCAGAAGATAGTTATCAAAGAAAATCAGATCTGAAAATGGGCAAATTAAACTGCTTTCCTGATTACCAAAATCTGGAGAAGCAGGTTATAAATTGCTTTAGAAACTTTTTCAAGAAAATGTGAATCAAAATACCCAAAAATCACTGGAAAAATATTGGTCTGGTAAAAGCAACAGGAATTTAAAACAGTTTTATAACATCTTTCCCAAGAAAAATCGGGAGAAATAACTTTTCTAAGACTTAGATAGTGTACACCTATCTAGAAGGTCTGTCAATGATAACAGCCCATAATGATTCCTAAAAAAATAAAAATCACAGTATGAATGATTCAAAAGATGTCTTTGCTGAAATCATATTTGGAATAGCTCAGCCCAACCCAGTGCCCTTCTAATTGTAAGAGTGAATTTCAAAGAGGTTAAATAACATGCATAGAAAACTGCTGACTTTTCTTGCCAGTGGTAAAAGAGTCCAGTTCCTCAGCCAATGCTACTTTCCACTACTCCACATAAACTAAGAGTGTATGAATTATAAATACATGTTTCATTGGCATTGTGTCTTTGGTTTATGGAGAAGAAAAGTATGTTTTTAAATGATTTTTTCTGAAGACTCTCATGATGTTAAAACTGTAACTTGCAAGATAAGTTCTAAAGCTAAAGTAGCATTTGCAAACTATATGCTTTTCATCCAGTGGGGTCCACACACAGTCACCAACAAGCAGAGCTGGTGGAAGGCCTGGGACAGAGACAAAATCCGGATGATCAAAAGCCACACTGGCCAGCAGTCCAGGACTGCAGAAGGACTCAATGTTCAAGAGTGCTTTGGTTGTTTATATCTCTGTTTTGTTTTCTAATTCTCACATCCCTGAAGTCAGAGTACATGGCATCATTTTTCCCATTAAAAACAGTAATTAAAGCTTTTAAAAATATACATATTAGCAGATCACACACACTCCTATCAGTTTATCTTGTGAACATCATAAATACCACGCACACAGCAGATGGAAATGGCATAAACAGAAAAATTCTGCATTATTCATGAGCTGTAGCTTGCTTTTCCCTTGGCTCCCTCCTATTAAGGAATATGTGTGTTCATGCTCATGCCCCTTGTTTCAAACCCAAGCTTTAATTTCAACATCGCCTCTACTGAGGAATTTTAGCTCAGAGGACTATTAAATTATTAAAGTGAATACACTGAACACACAGGTTTTCCTACCTCTCACACTACAATGCAAAGTGGATAATCCAAGACACAATTAAAATGGTACCCAGCCATGGAGAAAAATTCAGGAAGAGTAGTGATCAAGGGCAGTCATATTTTCAACAGCTGTGTCCCTGTTCAATATGGACACTTCAGAGTCCAACCACCACAAAAGACACATCATGAGAAAAAGCCACAGTGAGTGAAATAGCCCAGTTGAACGATGTCTACCTAAAACAGGGCGAACTTTTCCCTTGGTTCCACAGTACCTCATCACTTGGGAGTTATCAATGGATGTTTGAGGGTGTGTTTCTTGGGAAAGACTGACATGGAGGAGGCATGAAAGTAGCTCTTCAGGAACACGCCTGCAGGAGCCAGGCAGTGTGGCTGGAGGGAGGCACCAGCAGCCTGCCAGCCTAGATAAGCAATGGCCGCCTCAGACTCTTGCTACAGAGAGCACTAGGGCACAGTGACCCCTAAGCTTTGTCCGTTTAAGCTTTGTCCCTGTTGAAGCAAGGCATCTCACCTCTGCATCAGGTGACATCTGCTGCCAGCCGACATGCTTATCCTTGAGACAAGTAGTTCTCAGGGACTGTGGGCCATTCCTCATGAGTGACAAGTTGCAAGCTATCAGTAGCCTGTACGCTCAGCTTTATAGCATCTGGATGCTGCTTCTGATTTGAAGAGAACTGAATCCCAACCAAAGGCAGACTTTAGTTGTAGCAAGCACTGCTGGGTCAGATTTCAAACCATCAGAATCTTGACTCAATAATAGCAGTGGAGTTTTTGCTGAATTCAAGCACCTACAATATTTGAATGACAATGGGACACTCATCTCTGACAAAACAAAACAAAAAAGGGGGATATAAATGAAGGACCACTTTGTAGCATGCACGTGCGTGTGTGTGTGTGTGTGTGTGTGTGTGTGCAAAATAGTTAGGATAGATATACAGCTATTTTCTCTTAGTTCAATAAGAAGAAAGATTTGTACTAATAGTGTTTAGACAAGATATCATGTCTCCATCTTGTACTCCGAATAACTACTATGAAGACAATATGCAATGTATTAATTAATGTAACTGTTCTATTAACCTGTTTTTTAACTGTCATACTGCTATTTCTTTCTCATTAAAATTAATTTTAAAAAACTCAAAAAATAAAAAAGATTAAAAAAGTCTTGACTCAAATGTTTAAAACCTATTAAATATACCCTTAAAATTAAGGGTCTCCAGCTAAAGGAAAGTGAGTATAAACTGACTAAAAGAAAGAAAAAGATTTTCTTAAAAATTGGATATAATGAAAGCAAGGAAGACAGATAAATATTTTATCAACTTATTTATATCAATAATTGTTGGCTATACTTAAAATTTATAAAAACAAAAATAGCAATAATATTGAAGATTTTCTTATTCTAGGAATAAGTAATCTCAACAGCAGCTATGTGATTTTTTTAATGTATTTTCGGCAGGGTCTACAGGGTCTATAGGGTCTCACTACACAGATCAGACTCGTACTGATTCTCCTGTTTTCAGCCTCCCCCTACTGGGATTACAGGTACGTGCCACCACCCCCAGTCTCAATCGCAGTCTTAGTGCACCCCAGCCACTGCGCCCTGCCTAAGCAGGCACTTTAATCCACTGAGCTATCAACAGAATTTCATCTGAGTTTTTAATGGCCAACTAATCTCACCATGAGATCCTTTAAAAGCGATTTTTGTTTTTATGTTGATTAATCTTCAAAATCTAAAATTGAGGGGTTTTTCTGATGTATAATTCTAATGAAAACCAATTAAAACGTTTCCAAACTTCTGTATATTTTTATGCAACTTTGTAATATAAATATATTTCTTTAAATTCTGTGAAAGAATTGAATAAAAGTATGAATTCATAGTGAAAAACACAAGATGGAATTTTTCTGTCTGATAAACATTGTTCTGTGGGGCCAGAGAGATGGCTCAGTGGAATAAGCACTTCCCTGGCAAGTACAAGGGCTTGAGTTCAATCCCTGGTTCCGCCCAAAAAAGAAAAGATTGTTCTGGTATTTACAAAATGGATAATGGTGATTAGCAAATTGCAGTTTTCTGATATGGTCACATACCAAGAGAGAAAGAACCCTTACCATAAACTAGAACCATCTTCTTTAAAATTTGTACTTCAGCACAATGTATTTAAGCAAAGAGGTTTAATTTGACAAGACACACAAGGCAATAGAATTTTCAAATTTATTTTAGAAATCAACAGTGTGAAAGCAAAAGAAGTTTCAAGAGCATCTATTTCAAAGTCCCCCTGTATCTGAGCCTCTCAAATACAAACGCTGTTTCCCTCCAGCCTAATATTATTGCTTACCTGGCATCTTAGAACCATCAACAAACATGTGAACATCAGGGAAGCAGCTGAAGAATCCTACTCAGCACGATCAAGGGTAAAACTGATCACATTAAAACAGCCCAGGAGGGACCGAGTGCTGGCAAAATTGAGCTCGGGAGTGCAGAGCAACAAAAACTCCAGCTAGTCACAATCAAGAAGGGCGAAGCAGTGTTAAGACTGACTCAAACCAAGGCTTCATTCAGTACTTTACTGTAATCCACTGCCTCTGGCCTCAGGAGAGGACCAACTGCTGAGAATCGAGTCCCATGCTCATTCCTGGGGCAATGCAGCTGCCTTCACATAATTTTCTTGTAATCCCTTGTCTTTTTATTGTCCTCTCCCTGTGCCTTTCTCTTTGTGTTTTTGTCCTCATCCCAATTTTAGAACAGAAAGATAGAAAAGAAGAAATTTATAGTTACAATGCAAAAAGGAGAAACATAAGTATCCCTCATCTGTTTACCAAGATGAGAAACAGAGGACCAAAATAGTTTCAGAGAAAAAAGAACTGATTGACAAACTCTGAATGTCGACTTGATCTGCATTTCTACTTTTGTTCTTCAAATGAAACAAAGAAAAACACAATCATAATGTCTCTGGGATGCCTCTCCAGCCTGATCTAAACAAGCACTTTAGAGAATGTTTTTTCCTTACTAGAAATCTACTTATGAGCTGGGGAGATGGCTCAGTAGACTAAGCGCTTCCCTGGCAAGCTCAAGGGTCTGAGTTCAACCCCAGTTAAACAAAAAAAAAAAAAAAAAAAAAAAAAAAAGGAAGAAAAAGAAATCTACAATTTCCCTTTATGCTCATCAAAATTATGTCCATGTGATTATTTTATTATTATTTTTCAAGATTATTTTTGCATCTACCATTTTAGCTTGAAGCTAGCCTGATTTGTGTTTCAAATTCCTCCAAAAATTTTAAAGTTAGAATTAGTGATGGAAAAATGGAAGTCAGACCATCCTGCACAGGACCTTTGTACCACTTGTGTATAATAAATACACCGTCGGTCCCCATGTGCCAGATATCTGGAAGATACAGAGGACATGTGTGCTGTGTTTCAAGTCTACTTTAACTTTTTTACCAATACTTTGCAACAAAATGTGGTTATTCTTTTTTTGTTTTTTGATTCTTCTTTTAAATATGAACTCAAAATTCCTCAAAATCACAAAAGTACATAAGGCTTTAATCACATTCAGAGTAATTTACCCAACAGAGCAAAAGGGATAGAAGCAAAAATGCTCGGGCACCACCAGCTGAGGAGTGCACTTCTGACTGATTTTCATAAGGAGGATTTCAATATGGAAATTTAATTTAGTTATTAATGTTTCTTGATGTGACATAATTTTGTCTAAGCTTTCACAATTCAATCCTAAATTTGTGTTCCAAATCAAGCTTTCTGATTTTGCTTAAGTGCCCCTCACGGTGCTCAGTCACTTTCTGTGGGGAACTGAACCCTCTTCATGAAGGCGTCTCACACGAGGAAGACGGGGGTGGGCAGATGTCCAGCTGCCATCCCCTGACCTCTCACCTCGCCTACAGAGAGTTGGCCTCTCTTACCAGTGTTCTTTGCTGCATTCTACACTACCTCCAAAACCTAGAATTTCTTTATTTAATATCACATTTTTCTTAAAACATTAGTATCAGTCAGCCACCAGAGAATGGAGGGAGCCTGGATCTCAGGCTGGAGCTCATCACAGGAGTCCGCAGTGCACAGCAACAGGCACAGCAGTGAAGGAAGCTTCCTAAGGGGACCTCATGGCAAGGAGGTCACCGAGGACTCTGGGGCGCTGGAGGCCTTCGTGCCACTGTCTAGCTGATACTGTACTCACTGCCATAGCTACCTGTCCTCATCTCCTCCCTTCAGGCCTGGCGATGAGGAGCACGTCCTCCTCCTCCTCCTCCTCTGCCTCTGCCTCCTCTTCCTCCTCTTCATCTTCACTATCTTCACTCAGGACCCAGCCTTGAAATTAGGACTGGATGAAGAAAACACAATTGTGACCCTGATGTGACCATCGTGTTACCAAGAACTAACTGCAAACCTAACAATTAGAGAAGAACACGATTCTATTTCTTTTCAAAATGAGAAACTTGGACAAGTGGATGGGTATCTCCTCTTATCAAGATAGTTGCAGTAAGAAGATAACAGTATGCAAAGCAAGGTTTGCAAGGCCCAGCCCCCTGCTAGGACTGTATTCTCCGCAGACTCTACACTGTGCCTACATCCAAATGCAGTCTGAAACTCCACTTTCCCCAACAGCATGACACACTGTTATCTTTGGGTGAAAGGGACTGAAAGGTAAGATGAATGCTACCAGATGTCAGCTTTAAGTATATATATATATATATATATTGTTGCAGCTGCCACTTTTGAAATTATTCAACACCTTGACAGAAACAGCAACAGACATGGAGGTTTCTCAGGAAATGGCCTGACTGACAGCAGCCTGCTCGGTGGTGATGCCTGCTTGCGGTCAGCACCCTGCAGCCTGCTTTGCGATCTAAGGATCACTACCCCCTGGATGGAGTGAGCTGCCTAGGGAGCTCTACCTTGCCTCTTACAAACAGCACTTTGGGGTACTTATGGTAATGCAATAATGCACCCTGGGAAAAAATTAGTAAGTGTAGGATCTTGTGCTGAGTGTTCCTTTCACCTGTGATTTTCAACTCATTCTGCATTTCCTAGCTATTGGTGGGGAGAGGGACGAATCAAAGAATCACATAAAAATGAGGGTGTGAGAACTGTCCCAGAGCATCTACATCAAGTAATTTTTGAGAATGGGTAACAGATCAGGTGACTGCAAAGTTAAGAATACATTGGCACATCCTCCCAGAAGCCAAGACCCAAAGGAGAAAGTTGCTTGGAAACCCTGCGTGCTGCACTGTTTTAGGTGTTCACTGCTGTCGTTAATGTCCCTAAGAAAATCGGTAAATCAGAGGGCTGGCACAGGTGGGCAAGAGGAGTCAGGTGCAGTGATTTCAGCGGTGTCCCCCTGAATTCTCCTTCCCCAGCCAGAGGCCTCAGCAGCGTCTCAGGGTCCTGCAGTGACCAAAGCAGCCCCAAGTGCCCTCTGCACACAGGGTTCTGCAAGGAGCTAAGGTAGACGGCAGAAAGGAAGGACAGCCTGTAATTGCGTGCACTGTCTTTAATCAGGAAGCTTGTCAGTCTATGCTGCCAACATGTACCGTCTGGAATGTCCCAGCCCCAAAAGCAAGGAGGTGCACAGTGGCTTTGGCCTGAGCAAGCCTTCAGAAAGCCCAGATCATCAGTCAGCATGCAGGTCGCATGGACAAGACCAGCCATGGGTGACAGCCACTCTGGTATACAGCGCTGGCTCCCACAGTCTGGACCCTCTTCCCTGTCCAAGCTTCCCCTTTCACTTCAGGCACTTGAGTCAGGTGTATCTGGCAAGATTAAGAGCATCCTTTGGGAAAGGGATTTAGTTCAGTGGTGCAGCAACTGTCTGGTAAGCACGAGGTGCGGAATTCAATTCTTATTCTTCCCCAACCCCAGTAAAAAAAGAACAGCATTGCTCTATTGCCGCTGTTGGGATCCAGCCTTCCACCCCCTTGTTTGCTGTTAGTTTCTTACAATCAAATGATGGCAAGCAGAGGGCACTTTTCCATTAGAAAAAGTTCAGTTTAGTTGGAAGCAATGGTGGAGAGTGACTTTATTTTATTTTATTTTATTTTATTTTATATTAATTTGAGGATCTGACCAACATTTGAGATTCAGAAGTTCACAACATGACTAAATAAATAATTGCATGAAGGCTTTCTTCTTGGAACTAAATCTTTGGGCAGCCCAAATAAAGACCCATGGCCTTCTCTGAAACTATGTGAATGTCTTGCTTACCATACAGTAAGCATGACTGGAAAAAATATGTGAATTTTTATGTCTTGTGCTCTAGGCAAGTTCTTTAATGCACAGTGTAAAACTACTGTTACTCTCTTTTCATTCAATTGTGAAACTCTCTTCTGTCTTTTCATAAAATGAAGAACTGCAATTAATTTCCTTACAATTCATTCTTTAGAATCATATTCACTGAGCGGCCATTTAGTTCCAGCCCCTCATCCCTTCCCAGCCTTTTAGCTAAGATTGAGTGTACTTCCGACCCACATCAGTCCCTACAGAAGCCAACCAATCCCATGGAATGCTCTCTTGTTAAAGCATTATTTATAGTTTCAATTTCTAGATCAAGGATCTCAGCTGAGACAGCCTTCACATGTCTTCCCAAGAGAACAACTGGCTGCTGCTGGAGACCTTCTTGTTTGTCACAACTTGGATGTTTTTCTGTATCTGGTTAGAGATGCTGCTTAATAGCCAATGAAGCACAGAATGTCCCCTCAAACAGAGAACTGTCCAGCCCCAAGTGGCAACAGTGTCCAAGTGGAGAGAGCTTAGTGTACAAGTGCCCGACTTATTCCTATCGGGCACAGAGGGACCATTTCACTCATCAGCCCGAAGCTTTCCCATAAATCCTGCAAGAACAACTCACCTGGGAACAAATCAGTGGGAAACAGATATTCCTTTTTGGTGGCAATTGGATGTCACCACCCACAATCTGTGAAGGAGAGGCATATCACTCTTCACTCTTCTAGGAACACTGAGCTTAAAATTTCACAATTTACCACTTTTTAGTTCATATGCAAATTAAGGTATGCTAAAAATAGAAGACCCTGACAGGTTCCTTGTGCCTCCTCCTCTGTCCTGGTGTGCAGAACTATCCCAAAGGGTCTCAGAAGAGGAAAGCCTTGGGCTCAGCCTGGCTCCAGTGTCATGACCCATCAGTAACACTGAGCTCTGAGTTGGAATGACTGATAACACTTGTACATAAAGTTCACTGGTGTCATTCCAAGATTTTAAAAATAGTCTTTTAAGTAGAAGATGGAGTTACTTTTTAATTCTTTATTTTTATTCTGTACTTTTTAAAAATAAAATATAAATGTGACATATGTTTCAGGAAACTTGGCTCCAAACTCAGAAAAGGTAAAAAGAGCTCTCTTAGACAGCCAGGGCTCCCAAATAAAAATCATGACTGGTCTCCATGCCTGCATCAAGCTTTGCCAATTAAGCAACATCTGGTCCCAACATCTGGATTGGCGCAGCATATATTCTTCCCAACTTTGAGCCCTTTTCTCATATCTGACCAAAAAACAAATCACCATCTATGCTAATCAGTGTCCTCCCATGGGGATAAAATACCCAACACCCACAATTTAAAGAAGGGGAGTGATATAACCTGGGCTTACAGCTTCAGGGAGCTCATTCCACAATTCCCAGCTCCAAGAATGAAATCCCATGGTAGACGGGCATGGCAGAGGAAAGCCGCTCACAAGCGGGCAGGTAGGAAGCAGAAGCAGAATGGGGGCACTGGGAACACAAATGTGTCCCTCCCACCGTGCTCCCACTGACCTGGCCCTTCCCACCAGGACCCACCTCCAAACATGAGGCCTCGGCAGGCCATTTGAGCTCTATACCACAACACCGTCTATCTGTGCCACCATGGAGCAGGGTTGGGCTATTGCTAAAATCCTGGCTGGAACACAATTTCTCCTTGAGATGATAGACTTTACAAAAGGTGGGCTGTGGTGTGCTGAATCAACTCAAACTCTGCTGTCTTCAGGAATAGGACTCTGTACACCACATTCAGCCAGCAGTGGGAAGGGGGTAGGATGTTCTGTGTGTTATTTCAGGAACATGTCTCCTATCCTCAGAACACTACTCTCACTGTTGACTTTGAGTTGACACTGTAATTTTGAAGTGTCTTGAGGAGATAGAGTGGGAGAAAGAATAGCCAGGGCTGGAGGTCCAGCTAGACACAAGATTGTGAGCTAAACCCCCAAGAGCAGTAGGGGAGTGTTCACAGAAATGAGACAAGAGAGGCTGGCGAGATAGCTCAGTGGACTAAGTGCCTGCTTAGGAAAGCACAGGAACTGGGATTTAATTCCCAGCACCACATACTGTGTCACCTCCTACCCCCAGGTGCACTGAGCTGGTCACCGAGACCAGGTGTAGTGGTGCACACTTGTAATCCCAGTGCTAGAGAGGCTAAAAATAGAAGGATCACTGAGTCTGACTGCATAGTGAGACCTTGCACCAAATACAGGAGAGAGAGAGAGAGGAGAAGGAGATGGAGACAGAGACGGAGATAGACGAAGATGGCGACAGAGACAGAGAATGAAATGAGCCAAGAGACTAAGTGGGGCATAAGGTAAATGGTCAGTGAAGTAGGAAACAAGCATTTGTAAGCCTGGCAAGAGAACAAAAGCAGCGTCATGTTGCTGGAGTACACAGCCCTCCCAGGTGCCCCTGCACAGAACCCAAGTCCAAGTCCACCACTGCCTCCTCCAGAGTCTCAGCACAGCTCTCAGAAACAGTAGGGTGGACTTCAGAAAGCCACACCCCTGAACTGACAGCACCAGTGACACTTGCCTTACCCAACAACTAGACAACTGACTTTGAATGAGTCTCTCACATCTCCCACCCTCCACTTCCTCAACCTCAAAGTAGGCATAAGCACACGCTCATCGTGTGTGATGGTGCCATGTCTAGAGGGTCAGGCACAGTAGCAAGCATCCTGATAAGGCCTTTGCCAGCACATTACACAGTGTTCTAAGAGTAAGAGACGAAGCTTTTTAGTTACAATAAAATTGATTCAGGAACCCCCTTGATACCATGGCAGTTAGAGCTTCAAGAGCTAACCACTAATTTCCAGAGGAGAAATCATGCTCTCTGGAGAAGGTTTTGGAGCATTACAGTAGTGAGATGCTTTCAGAAAAAAAGCCCCATGGGCTCAGAGTTCTGTTGTCCTCTCCTCCCAAGGAGAAAAGATGCTTTCAGGACTTTCCTGCAGGAAGGGGCTTGAGGTAGAGCAATTTGCTAGCATAGATGAGGGCCTGGGTTCCATCCTCAGCACCTCAGTGAAAATAAACAGGCGAAACACAATAAACAAAACATCCTTCACAGCAAGTTACTTCTGTCTTCAAAGGAACTTGTGAGCCCAACCTCAGCAGTATAACCATTGCTGGGATGGCCAAATAGCTCAACGAATTAAAGCACTGGGGCTAAGGGTTCAGTCCCCAGGCCTGCTGTGCCTGCCCCACTGCCAGGGTGTGCTGAGATGGCAATTGAGACTGGGCACATGGGTGCATGCCTGTAATCCCAGCTCTTGGGAGGCTGTAAACAGGTGGATCACTATGAGTTCAAACTAGCAGTGAGACCCTGAACAACCTGTAGACCTTCCCTAAAATAAAAAATAAATAAATAAATAAATAAATATATATATATATACATATATATATATATATATATATATATATATATATATATATATCTCCATTGCTAAGAGAATGCCTCAATTTATGATTAGCAACAAAGTGACTTGATATATTGAGAACCTTTGTTAAAGTTAAATGAACAGACATTTCAGCAGTCAAGAAATCACATTTCATCCTATTAATGGAGATCAAAGTAAAACCTACTCTGTATCTAAATTAGCATTTGAGTTCCCAAAATAGAGGCAAACATGAAAATCAGAGAAAGTGTTGACTCAGAGAAAGAAAGGTAACTACTAAATGGATCTAAGGTAACCCTCCCCTTGCACAGACAAAGCAACACACAACCTGCCCAGAAATGCTGTCTACAGGGCTGGCCCGGTCCCCACGAGGGCTGCAGGTGGGGAGAGTGGAGAAGCAGGCTGGCCTGCTTAGCTACGGAAGCCAGAAGGCCACGGGCAAGTTCAGAGCATACTGGCACAGCAGGGTCACAGTCAGAAAGAGGACTCCGACCTTGCACAATGAAAATTAGTCTGAAAATCAGCACTTAAAATGCTGCAGCAAATTCCCCTGAAAAGAAAATTCTGACTGTGATTCAGAAGCACTCTCTCTAACTCATGTGCTCCATTTTTGCCAGCACAGTCTGCGCTGGGGCCTGCATCAACTCTGCTTTGCCCACCACTGCAAGTGCCGTATTGATTCCTAGAGGAAATCAATCCCAGCTGGATGTGAGATCTTTTATCAAATCCCCACTTTTCTCCACAAAACCACAGCTCTGCTTGAAAAAAGTCACAGAGCGGAAAGCAGAGATTCTTCTCTGTCTGCCTGATCCTCCAGAGATCTGACCACGGCGGCGGGCACCCCAGCTTGGGGCCTGAGCCATCGTGCACCCCTTCCCCGCAGCACATGGAGTGTGCATGAGGGACAGCAAAGCTACAGGCTAGAGAACAATTTTCAATTCACATGTTGTAACTGTAAAATATGTAGAGGTCTTACTTGAATTTTAAAGAGTTCAGAATCTTCTGGGTAATAAAGATTTGATTCAAAAATATGAATATCTGTACTTCAAAAATTATAATAAAATATACATTGATCCTTTTCAAAATACTCGCTTCATTTTCAACACACTTATCCTGTGTCATCCTTACACTTTCTCAAGCAGTTCTGGAAGGCTTCTTTTGTGTCTTTGGTCACCCTGCTATAGCTGCCTTCATGTCCTGAGTCAATTCAAATCATTTCTCTTTCACGGTCATTTTTACATTAGAAAAGAGTCAGAAACTGCACTGTGCCAGATTTGCAGAATTAAAGCTCCTGCAAGTAGGCGCAGGGGCCAGGGGTATGATCCCTGGGCCTGCCCCCCGGGCACACTGAGACAGCAATTGAGACTGGGCATGGTGCATGCCTGTAATCCTAGCTCTTGGGAGGCTATAAACAGAAAGATCGCTATGAGTCTGATCCACTAGTGAAACCCTGAACTCCCTGTAGACCCTTCCCTAAAATACACACACACAAAAAAAAAATCACTGTATGTTTTAATCACATCTGGTGTTAAGGGGGAAATCCAATCATTCAGAATTTATACTCATTATGTTAAAGGAGCATTGGATTAAACCTGTGTACCATGCCTTGTCTTTTATTTCTTTTGCTTGCAGCTACTGCACCCCATGCCATGTTGCCCATGGGTATGTTTTCACGCATGGTAGGCCTCTATGATTGCTCAGAAAGTTCACCTACATAGAGGTAGGGAGCAAGCAGAAATGTAAACGATGAGTTTTTTCTCTTCATTATACAAATTTGAAACTATATATCACCCTTTTTACTTAAGAGAAATTTCATGATTGACTCACTACTTTTCACACTTGCATAATATTACAGCTTACATCAGAGGAAGAACTCTTGGGAGGTGATTGTTTGTGGGGTATGGGAGTGCCAGAGCTAAATGGGATGCTAGAAGTTGGGGCCAAGCGGAAGTGGAGGCACTGGGTGTGTGACCCAGAAGCTACGGCATCCTCTCTGGCTTCTCCTAAGGCTCTGTTCCCTGGGGCCAGGAGCTGAGCTGCTGTCACTGCCTCTGGCCTTGCACATCAACCCTGCTGCCTTGTGGCCACTGAGCTATGACCACAACCTCTAAGGACTGCAAACCAAGCCAAGCCTCTCCTTATCTAAGCTGTGGGTGTTGAGTATTTTGTCCCAATAGTGAGCAAACTGGCCAAGACACATAAGGTTCCAGACCCTTCTTAATCGACATTCGTCCTTGCTGCAGAGCAGGTGCTAGGGTAAGATAAAGGCCAGCTCACCAGCCGCGCTCCCCCTGGGTGCTTGCTCAAGTGTCTCCTCATTCCCTTTTCATGGGAAGGTGTGCACCAGCTCACACCTCCTGGAGGAACTCTCAAGGTTGGACCTGGTCCCTACCCATTTCCTTCTGGGTTTCTGCTGTCAAACAACATTCTTCAATCTCAGGTCCTGTTAAAGTTAGTTGTGCAGTCAAGCTTGTAGAGTTTGTCGGTTTCAAATTTGGGTATATGATAGTCCCAATTGTGAATGAAAAATTAATATGCTTCAGGTGGAAATCTCAACATTTACTTTTCAGTTTCCTCCTAAATTGGAAGACCAGATTATCATTTTGATGGTGTTCTGCTGTCAATGTTGATATTTATATATCCTGAGCTAATTATCAAATTCCTACTCATTACTCCTGGCTCCAGATTATAAGAAGTGCTTGTAAGACAGCCAGTGATGGCCAACGGAAAGCAACATTTCTTTCAAGTGAAAAGTAAACCCTGTTCAGAGTTGCTTGAAAGTGTTTATTCACCCAATGTAACCTGGGATTTTCTTGATACATTATAGTTTGCTGAGCCTTAACCTAATCCAGATGACAGTATTTATATAAATATTCATAATACAAAAACTATGAATTTCTAGCTTTTGGCAAGTGATTGTATTTCTGTATTTTAATTTTCCCTTTCATAAAGCCTAACAATTAGAGGAAAATGAAAAATTTTCAATTTTTCTTCTTAATCTTTTTAGTTTTAAACTTCTCTGCCCAAGTGGCCCAATAGAATACTAAAAAATAAAAGTTTTTACTTAAGAAGAGTTACTTATATTTAATCTTAGGTTAGTAATACGCTTAAGAAAGATGTGTTTATACTTACCACTTAAGAAAAGAAAAATGCTGTATAAATAATCAATTAAGTAGATAGATTCTGAAGAAAAAAATAGTACATAAGCCACATTTTACTCAAAAATAGAACACACCCTAGGTCTATACAGAAAATCCACAATTGTATACTTTCTTCTAGTCATTCTGTAATCAACTATAGAAGTGTAAAGAAAAGTGCTAAATATCAAGATGTTTCATGATGTAAGAAGTATTTCCAGTTTTACTACTTTCTAAAACACAATCAAGTCTCTAGAACTAGGTAAAATCTTGCTACACCCGACTTACTGAGACCTCCCTGCCTAATACATTGAAACTGTACTTTAAATCAGCTTTAAAAAAAAAAAAGATAGGTATACAGCTACATGCGCTTAACTCAAAAGTAAAATACTGATCATGTAGCAGAATTTTTCAAAGTACTGTAGGTAATTTTGGAAAGCATGTGTTGGAGGCTGCTGTGAAACCTCCTGGCCCAGGGAATCACCTGACCTCATGTCTGCAATTGCAGTTTACTCATGAGCTTTGTTGGGAGAGTTATCTTCTGTGGCCTGAACACAAGCCATGTGCTTGTAACACCGGCGTTCATGCCTGCAGTAATGGTGGAATGGCAAACTGGCCCCAACCTAATTTTTCTTTGCTGTATAATGTTGGACAAAGCACTTAATCTCCCTGGCAGTCCCCTCCCATTCTGTAAAATTAGCAGGGGTATGGACACAAATAAATATAAAAATGAACCACAGTTTAAGAATACTCTGCCCTTGGGGTAACTAACAGTCACTATGTTAGAAGCACACCAGGCAAAAGTGAAGTCAGTGCATAGTTTGAATAAATCCAAGATCGTCCCCTGCCATGCCCAGAACTAACAGACTATTATTTCTTTTTTTGTTCTGCAGGATCTCCTATGCTATTCATGCTGGCCTTGAGCTCACTTTGTAGCCAAATCTTGAACTCACAGCTACCTTCCTGCCTCAGCCTCCTGAGTGCTAGCATTGTGGGTATACACCACCATGCCTGGCCTACTAATAGGATACTGAGGAGCACATTGAGGTGATTTTGCCCAATAGCGTTAAGGAAGCAACTCATGCCAGGAAACAGCTAGACTTGGGGATAAAATTAATTTTTTGCAAATGGGGATTTTATGAAATAAGCCACAGCTCACAATCCCTCAAGGAACCCAAAGTCACCTATAACAAAAGAGGGATGTTAAATTCAGGGAGAAATGTGGTTTTCTTAAGAGAGCTGAAAAAAATACAAAAGTGACTCTGACAAGATGCTGGCTCTAAATCTTTTGCAAAAGGTTCAAGAGAAACTAGCTAGCATGGCTGGCTTCAAGATCCGAGAGTTTAGAAAGAGAAAGACAGGGGCCAGGAAGATGGTTCAGTAGAGTAAGTAAGTAAGTAAGTAAGCACCAGGGCCTGAGTTCAATCCCAAGTTCTGCCAAAAAAAGAAATAGAAAGAGAAACACAGCTAGGAAAGGAAAAGAGTCTGCATGGCTCGAAGCACAGGAGTACCCATGTCTACCTTTCCCTGAATATGGTTGAATGTTGACATGCATGATGTCTCATCAAGATCAAATATGCATGGAAATGTGGCCACAAGGCCTGTGAGAAAAAAGGTAGTTTATAAAAAGATGGGATGAAAAATTACTCTTGATTAAAGCTTGGTGGCAAATGTTACAATAAGCATTTGTTAAAAAGTGTTCATTTATTTACTGAATTATATCCTGTCACAGCTTTCTCCCCTCACTGATGATGAGCTCCTTGATAGTAGAACGCTTGTGTTTTGATTCCCAGTCCTGCCTAGAACACATCTTTCATCTGACACACAAATAGCATCTTGTTTATCCAAGACCACTGAACTGCAAGATGCTTGCATCAGCATCCATAAGTGGTCTGCCTGTGCCCTAAGCAGGGATACCATGTGTTACTCAACAAATGGCGTAATGATGGCATTGGTGGTCAGAGGCATGATTGATGTGTAAGGTGCACGTCTATTTTAAAACACTATTATGCTAAAGACACAATGCCATTAGTCCCCCTCACAATACTCTCCCTTGCTTCACAAACAGGGATGGCAACATTTCAACACTTCCTGAAGCACTTCTATGAGTCCTCTTCACTCCTTAGTTGTTCTGTCGTAGCTGCCTCAGTGTGCTGACTGATTTAAAATGTTTACTCATTGTGGTCATTTTCATTTGAGGGAAGAGCCAGGAGTTGCACTGTGGCAGATCCAACAAATGAGGAGGATGAAGACATCCTGGGATGCTTTTATGAGCTGCCTTTCCTTGGATAGCACTAGACAGTAGCACTCACTTTCATCACATCTCATAAAGATACTCGCAGAAGATGGCTAGAAAACAGCTTTGGCAAACAGCAAGAATAACAGGGCAAGTGTGCTCCCAGACAGGAGCTGTGATTTTGAGGGAAGATGAATGGCCATGTCTCTTCTACTGTAATAGACTTTTTAATTTAAGGACATTTTGACCACACTCAAAGATTTTCAAATGCTCCTTACTGCATCCAAAGAGTTACGGCTGAGCTCTTAAAAAAGGCTCAGGTGATCAAACAGGGTGCTGGACCAGTGCATTCATCTGTTCGTAACTAAATGTGCTACTACTGGAAAGTGAGCCTTGACTGGACAAGGTGTCCCCGAGTCTTGCACTTAGTGGGTGGATCACCTGCCTCATTCCTCCCTTCTCTCCCTGCTATTGCTGCCCTTTCCTCCACTCTGCCCTCCCACCATTCTGTGTTTGGCTTTGGTAACTATGGACAGGGCCCCTAAAATCATGAGCCAAATTCAACCTCTCCTCCTTTAAATAGTGCCAAATACTTTGTCCTAAAGACAAGAAAGTGACTGATACAAAAAGTGTCACAGAATTACGAGGTTCAACCACACCAAGTATGGAGCATAGTAATTCGCCTGTTGGGATGCAATGAGTATTTCCAACTCTTTACCTGCTGTTACCAGGCTGCTTCTGGGTTCTTCTAGGACTCCAATTACACTGATATTATATCACTTATCTTGTATTATACTTAGTCTTACACATGTCATTTCCTCAAACAGATTGCTAGACCTCCTGGCAGGGTTCATTTTATGCTCAGAGTTGAATTTTACGGCACTAGTACAATGACTGGCATATTTACAGTCAACAAATTTTTATACAACTTTGAAAGTCAAAAGCATTATTAAAGACACATATTGCAGTCTTTTACTAAAAGTTAAGAAACCATGGCCAATAGCCCGCCATCCCCAGCTTAACTCCCTTTTGGGAAGTCAGAAGTTGCTACAGCAGCTATCATGGTTTAGAGAGAAGCAGCTCTTGCCGGAGAACTCCGTGCTAAGCTGAAGCCTTTCTCTTTGCTTCTCCTAAAGAGAATAAAGCTTTCTCTTTGTTGAGAGGCTGCAGAGCTTGTTCTACTTCACAGGACATTTTCCAAGATTCAGATCAGCAGCCCTTTCTCACCCAGGATAAAACCCCACCCCCTATAGCAGGCATGCCACTGCCTTGGGGACTCTTGCTGGTCACCTTGGTCATTCTGCATGATGACAACTCTCACTGCAGCCTTCTACACACAAAGAATCAGATACAAACATCCTCTCAAGATGTCTGTCCAGCTCAGGGAGCTGGTTCCCTAACAAAATTCAGGTCCCACTCTCTCTCTGACTGCAGCCCAAGCCCCCACTGGGAAGGTGGAAGAAGTGCAGGGAAACCATGTTTTAATGGATTATTTAGGAACAAGCTCACATAAGCTCTTGATAGAACACTTATATCATCCATCTGGATGCTATCCGGGTCAATTAAATTGTCCTGAAATATGCTAGCTTTTGCTTCGTTTAAAACCTCATTTTCTGTTTTTCCAAATATAGATTTCAAATTATCTAGAGAAAACCACCCTAGAAAAAAAACAGAAAAGCTACAAATTTACACTGTCACCAAAATTTGATATAGCCAGGGTTAAGTGTATATTCTAGAATGTTTTACTAAAAGATGTGGCTATGGACCCAGGGGGAATAACATCAAAGGTAGTTGTTTGTTTGGGACCAGAGGGCCAGGTATGGCCAGTTCAAGAGTGGAGTTCAAGGGGATCAAAATTGTTGACACTGTAATGTTGACACCTTCCAAATTAATTCTCTTTCCAATGTGGCACCTGGAACCACAACAAATACTCCTGCAGGAAACCATTAGGCCCTCCCTTATCTATATTTGAAATAATCATTTTATTCTGCCTTTCATGTCTATATGGTATCAGCTATGTCTGTGGTCTGTAACTTTTAAACAGTCTGCCTTATATTTTTCAATGCTTAAATGTTATCTTGCTTATCCTCTCTCTGTATTCTAATGTCATAATCTCCATGTGTCCTATCTGTTCTAGTCTCCAGGAACATATATCCTCAGCTTTGCTTCTGCAGTTTACCAAGCCTAGCTTATAAAAGCTTCTCCTTTATAATATACCATATTGAAATATTTTTGATATTTAATGCTTTGATAAGTGATAGAAAGACACAAAAATAATGACTCAGATTTTCTACAAGTCAATGTGGGTGATGGGACTTTTTAATGACTTGGATTATTTATATGTATTAACAGATTAAAACTAATACTATCACTTGATTGAAAAATGGTATCAAAATTATTTTCATCCAATAATATTTTCCTATTATTATTGATGGGGAAAATTGCATATAGAAAATATATCTCCAAAAACATTATCATGCATTACCAAGTATTGCAACAACCTTGGAAAAAGATACTCCTCCTGTGACCTTTGAGCAGATCCTAGACTGCTTCTAAAGAAATTTCAGAGTAAATCATGTTTTGGGTGATATTTCTGAAGGACAGTTCTTTCCATAAATAATAAATTATTTAATTGCTCTGTGTTCAGGGTTACCAAGGTGTTTACTGTTCACTGTACACGAATATGATGCACCCAAAAGCTGCTACATTGACTTACTAGATCCAATTTATCATTTCCAGGTTATCCTGGAACAAAGACAACTTTTAAAGTCCTTACCAAGTGAAACTGGCAGGTTTAATTGTAAGAAACACCAAAAATTGCTAAAACTTTATTTCTAACTAGTAAATTGTGTTAGGTATGCAAGATGGATTTTGAACCACTAGGTAAGTTCCTTGAGTATCCTCTTGTCTCTATCTAACCAAGCTGCACTGTGCAATATATTTCCATGAGATATAAGCTATGACACAATTATCTGAACATTATCCATGGCTTTGTCTCTTGAACTCAATACCTAAATGATCAATAATGATGGCTACCTTATAAAGATTTCTTGCAAAGGACATATTTTAGCTCAATTTTTAACATGTTCTCCATAGCTAATCACCTATTTTATGCAAATTGAGATCATTCTCTGCCTACAACGACTGACTGCTTTTAGCACCCAAACTGCTTCCCACTGTTCCCTTGTCTATCAAGAAAAGGAAACTTTCTTTAATGACTACTGTCTAAGTTAGTGCACAAGAGCTGCAACTTGCTATTTAATGCTGGACAATAAGTACTTCATTCTCTGACACCGTTTCAAGGCCTGACTCAGACCCAGTTTCCACAAGAACTTGCTCTCCGCTGCCGCAGAAGTTCCTTTCTGGAACACCAGCTCCCGTCTTGCTTCCCAGCAGCTCGTACTTCTCAGCATCTCAAACGTTGCCCTCTGGCTGATCCTCCCAGGAGAACCCTGGGCCTTCCCAGCTGTGCAGTGGCCTTCACTGATTGCTGTTCCCCTCTCAGCCCTTCCTTCTCCACACTGGCCCTTCCCTTTTGGAACCTGCCTTCTTCCCACTTTCCAATCCAGCACACTCACATTTATTTCTTCACGGTTACACAGCCAACTGCAATGGCAAGCGCCTCCATTTCTAACCAGACACTCACTGAGGTCTAAATCAGATAACTGGGCATACTGGACATGCTAATCCTCCTCCTTCAAACCGTTATGTTATACTTCTGTATTTTATGATGTGCCAGAGACAACAGTGTTCTATGAACATAAAACATATGCCTTGCCATCAGCTCATAAGGAGAGATCTCAACCTATGCTACAGTTAGCTGGTACTGAATTTTCATTTTGCTTCTTTTCTTGTCACTTCTAACTAGTTATCAGTCTCCCTGAGGACACACTCGGGGTAGAGGAAAATTGGGGATTAAAAGAGAAATGCAAAGATGTTTATAAAAGTATTTTGATATTCAGATGAGTAAACATGCCTCCCCTTTGCTATTTTCTTAGTATTTTCCAAGAAAATGACCTTTTGGATGCAAATTAAACAAATGAACACTTAAAAAATAAAGCAAAACCTATTTTCCTTGAAAAGAATACTACAGACATGTGTTTTTCTTTCACGGAATGTGCAAATTCTAACTAAGCACTTGAGGCAACTGTGATTAGAAGGGCCCCTGAGAGAAAACTGGACCTCTACTCACATATTTCAGCTTATAGACATGGCTCTGAAAGTATGTTTTAAGACCTGTTTGAAGTCCTGTCTGTCTCTCAACTTCTACCCAACTGGCATTGTGCCACTTAGCCTAGGACTCCAATGAGCCCTTAGGCGCTCGCCTGGCAGCCCAGTCCCCGTGCACAGCTTCTAGGACTGCACCTGGCACTGTACCCCAAACCTCCCTCCAGCTTGGAGGCCGCAGAGTCGGTGCAAGCACATGGCTTGGGCTTGAATCTCCCTTCGTCTTTTTTGAGTTCTGTGTTCTTAAATAACCTGTGTAACTTTTCTATGCCTCGATTTCCTAAACTGAAAAACAAAAGATTTTATAATAATGAATCTTACCTCACTGGGGTGTTGTGAGGATTCAAGTTAATAGAACAAGCACAAGTGGCTCAATATAGAACAGCTAATAATACTCATCCTAAACTCTTCCCACCTGTCTGCTTCAAAACTACTGCGATGACTGTCTGATAACATCCATCTCAACATTATCCCATTTCTTACCCTATTAAGTTTTTGTCAACAGGTGTTTTCACATGTCCTTCAACACTTCCACTGCAAACCTTTAGAAACAATACCTCCCCTCGGTTCTTCTGTCATTTAACATTATTCAGTCTCCTCCCATGAATTCTACTCTTATTTCCGAAATCTACTCACTCGTTCAGGTTTCATCTTTTTGGTTCCCATTGCATCTTCTTGGGCACTACCTTCCGCTCTCATAATTACTGCCTGAATTCCAGCGGTGCGCAAATCAGAGGCGCTGGCTCCCTTAGGTGAAGTCTTCATTTCGAACACTAGTAACACCCTTCCTCTATGAGAGCCATCAGATTAAATTTACCATTTTAACCATTCCTCTCATCTTCATCCTTCCTTTCATCCTCAATCAGTTTTTCAGTTTTTTCCTCCCCCAAGTTTCAGTAAGAGATTGATTTCATTCTTGATATCTAAACTAGGAGCTCAGTTAACTCTGAATTTACTTTTGTGTTCCTTCCTGCAAAATACACGTAAGAGGTCTCTATATTTCTATGACTCATTAAGCTTTGGGGACTTGCTTCCAAGTGTTACTGACTGGATCATCCTACAGTCTAATTCTGATGACTTTCCCTCTCAATTTAATATTAACAGAGGGCCTGGGATATAGCTCAGTGGCAAGCACAAGGTCCTAAGTTCAATCCCTAGGACAAAAAAAAATAAAATTAATATTAAAACATTTCCATATTTTTTTTTTGGCAGAACCAGGGATTGAATTCAGGCCCTTGCCCTTGCTAGGGAAGCACTTATTCCACTGAGCCATCTCCACGACCCCTCCATATTCTTAAAATGAAGCTTTATTATTAGAATAATACTCAAGATCTGCCAATGTTACCCCATACCTTCCTTTCCCTCATTGCAGAATCCTCCACTGAAGGAGCTCTCCAGCATCCTCTCAGAGCTGACCGACACTCTCCTCCCTCTCAGAATTTCATTTTCTCTCTCTCTCAGCTGGGAATGTACCAGGCTGCAGTACCCTGTCAGTAGAGATCCACATATTTACATCCCAAAGTTCTGTTTGAATATTTTGTCTTTAGCAAATGCTCTTTTCCTGTCAACATGAATCACCTCAAATTGAATCCCCTGCTTTTATTGTATATTTTCATGCTCTGCCTTCCTCTCCTACTTTTTTTTTTTTTTTTTTTTTTTTTTTGTACTGGAGATCAAACAGGATCTCATACTTGCCAGGGAGGCCATGTGCCATCCCTGGGCCCCTCCTACCTCATAATCTTTGCTATAGCAGAAAGAATATTTACATGTCTTGTGCCCCTGCTCCCCCATCCATAGAAGATACTCCCATTTGCCAATATAATCACAAAGTTGTGCTACCGCACACATCAGTCCTCATCCCCACATCCATCAGGCAACTATCCCCTAATGCAGTTGGATTAGCAATGATACTCATCTACACATGAATCAAAGAGATAATTAATATGGATAGTGTTTTAGTGTCATACTGCAACCTAGAATAATACATATGAGTGACAGAGAAATATTATGTATGAAAGATATAAATTGTCAAGGAGGGAATGTGAAAATCTAGGATTGTGCCCACTGAGTTCTTGGAATAGCAGGGGGGTGCCTTTTCATCTTGGGGATGATTGACTCAAGCAGACGCACCACCTGGCCTCCTGTCTGGGTACCACAGGAACCACCCGCCTTTGTTTTGCATATATGACATGTACTGCTTGCTTTAACTCATATGCACTTGGAGATTTCTGTCATATTTCTGGAAATATGTTTGTGAAAAGAAACTGCAGGTGACACTCTCCATTCTTGGTAGAGGAGCAGCTAATTTTTTTTATCAAACTATTACGCTGACCAACTCTCTCTTTCATGTTTACCAACTGTACAATCAAAACATGCTTTCTTGGCAGCATCCTTGTGGTAGATAACCCTATTTCAAAGAGTTGTGTTCATCCAGTTGAATGCTGCTCACATTACCCTATCTTTGTCCCCAGGTAGGGTGGAAAGTGATGCATCTTCACCAACACAGATGGGTTTTTGAGTTGCTTGACTGTCAGTTTAAAGATTCACTGCTGTGTGTCTCTGATTTCACATAGGCCACAGGGAAGCCAAAGCTAGCAGGATACCAAGTCGGTCAAATTCTCTGTAGTCTCCCCGGTAGTTTGACACTGAAGATGGCTACTGTCCCTTAAACTTACTCAGAGATATTAATTTTAAAATGTGATTTTAGGGGGATGGCCAAATAGCTCAATGGATTAAAGTGCCTGCAAGCATGGAGTTTGATCCCTGACCCCCAGGCCTGCTGTGCTGGCCCCACCCCTGGGAAGAGGTGAGATAGCAATTGAGAGTGGGCATGGTTGCGTGCGCGCCTGTAACCATAGCTCTTGGGAGGCTGTGAACAGGTGGATCACTGTGAGTCCAAACTAATAGTGAGACCCTGAACACCCTGGAGACCTTTTCCAAAATACAAAAAAAGTGATTTTAAAAGGTTAAAATTAGAGTTGTCTCCTTTACACTTCCCTAGATTGAAAAGAAATGGATTTCCCTGGCTCTCACTCACCTTTCTCTTTCTGTAATTACTTGCCTATTTATCCACCCACCCATTAATATCTATGCTCACTGAATCTTTGTTCTGCCCCAGATTCTCAGATAAGTTTTGTTGACATTAACCAAGTTCATTTTTCAAGGTAAACCAAGAGAGATTGTTGTTAGAATTCCCATTGTACAGATAGAAAAATCATAACCTAAATAAAGAAATTTGCCATCACTGTACAGTAAATAAGCATCAGTGACAGGACTTCTGACTCCAATTTTACCAGTTGTGAAAGTGTACTCCTGACAGATCTACACTTCGTACTAAACATAGCATACCTCTGTCCTTCGCAAGCCGAATATTAAACTATGAGACATCCTCCATCAATAAGGGTATGCATAAGAACACTTTTAAGAATGCTTGGGAATGATTTAAAAATGAAATTTTCATATATATATATATATATATATATATATAATTTTCCTTCCCCCTTTTTTCACAACAAAGCTGTCTTTTATTTATACTTTTGTGAAGTTTGTAACACACAACACCAGGTTACTTAGCAACTGATAGCAAACCTTAACCAGACAGGAGGTTCATCTCAGCAGTGAGGTAAATTGTTTGCTTTAGGAACTAGGCCTAGTCCCACCTACATATATTTGATTGATTTCCTAACTTTGTGGCTTCCAACATAAGCCCCTTTTCTGTTTTGCTTTTTCAGAGACTGGTTTTCCCCTGAAATTATTTGGAGAAGTCTTCAAAGCAACTTTTCATATTTGAAACGTGTCTAAAGATTGTAGGTACTTGAATTCAAAAAAATAATCCAATATAGACCAATAGTCAATAATAGTAGTGAGTTGTCAGCAGAACTGACAATTGTCAGAAGTTATTGACTTCAGCCTTTTACAACTCAGTGTATTAATATGGCTGTACTTTTTAACACCTCGTTGTTATACTTTTTTGATGCATGGTTAAGACCAAGCTAAAGCAAAACTTATATAACTAAAAATGAAACTTTTGAATCTGACAAGATCAGTCAAATCCCCTCAGGATTTATTTACACTGAAACCATGTGCAGCACCTTGCAGATCCTTTATCAGTGTCAACCATCTGGATGAGTCAAGGCCATTGCTTGACCAATTTGTTCCCTGTGAAAGCCTGAGAGAAATGTTTTTCTCTAGGTGACTCTCCCTAGGCACACGATACACCATCAATCACTTTCCTCTGTGGTCCCATAATCTCCTTGATCAGAAAATTTTGGACACCACTGAGTTATAGGGTGTCACAACATGGGTTCTCTTATGTTCTGAATCCTCACTAACCTTGAAGTGCTAGGGCCAAAATATCGGCTATCCTTGTAGCCCCACTATTTCTCTAATTTTTGGTTTACAAACTTGTTGTCAAACATTCAAAAGAGAAAATTAATTATACTATTACCCTGTAACAAAGACAGCTGAGCTTAATATCATTATTTATCTGAGTATCAACTGCCTTAGACATAACATGGAACTGCTATTTGCCAGCAACCATGGATATTCTAAAATTTAAATCCCTATAAAATGTGAAAAGAAAAAAAGGTCAGGATAGATATACAGCTATTTTCTCTTAGCTCATTGAGAATAAAAGTTTGTACTAATATTATTTAGACAAGCTATCATGCCTGCATCTTCAGTTTTTGTAATTTCATGTAGATCATGCAACCAATAAGAGAATTAATAACTGGTGTTTATTTAGCATTTAGGCCATGCAGAGCTCCATGCAGGCATGCTCCCTGATGTTTAAGGTTTTATCCCATCACAAACCTGCAGCTTGGCCTGGTTGTTGCCCCCTCAGGGAGGCAAAAGGAAGTGGAATCAGCCTGAGACTTGAGCTGACTTCCTTTGTCAGGTCAGCTGTCACTGATGATGGTGGCAAGGGCAGGGCAAAGGCGGGACTGATGGGATTTAGTGGTGGGTGTCTGTCTTCACCCTGCTGTCTCTCAGCTTTGAAGAAACTGCCCTCCTGGTTCTCCCTCCTCTCCCTCTCTTCTTCTCTCTCCCTTTCTCTCCTCCTCCTCCTCTGCTTCCTCCTCCTCCTGCTCCTCTTCTCTCCTTTCCTCTGCCCCCCTTTGTCCTCCTCCTCTTCCTCCTCCTATCTTGGATTCTCTTTCCTGTCTCTTTGTCTTTCTTTGTCTAACCTCAGAAGTTTCTCAGGACCTGGCTATGTTGTAGTAAAATACGGTTTGTATTTCCAGTTGCTAAATGTATGGTATCTGATGGCCATGACTGAAGTTTTGAGACTAAAGATGGAGTTCTAGAAAAATGTTGGGTCCTAACTAGACAAATCACAGTGAAACTTGGTATAAATTGTTTCTACATACTATAGAGGCCTTTTTCACAGGAAGAAAATAATAAATGGCCTTCCCCTATCCAGTGAATACTTTCGGACTCTTCATTCTGTTCCTGGAATCATAATGATCTCCGGTGTTCTTGGATGAATAAAACATAATCTTTTACCTAAGGAACTTACAATCTACAGAAATATTTAGGCAGGTAAACAAATAACTGCAAACAGAAATGAAAGGGGGTCATAACTGATCTGCATACAAGATTTATCAGCGACACAAAGTAGAGTGGTCGATTTCCAAAAGTACCCCAGGTCCCAGTCCCACCCCAGGGCTGGGGGAGGTTTCCTGGAGGAAGGCGTGGAGAGCATCCAGAGGCGGGCTGCGCTTGTCCTAGCAATGGCTGGGTCATTTCATTAGCTTCTTCAGGAAGGGCTGGTGCTGTTCATTCTCTAAAGAGAATATAAGTTCTCTAGGTCTCAGGAGTGAGCGAGCAGATGGGACCCACCTGAGCACTGATTTATATTTCACTGAACTTGCGAATGTCATTGAAAAAGCTGTGCAAGATTATTAGCTGAAATGTATGAAATGAATGTATGTTAAATTGGATTGAGCCCTGTTGTATAAACAGTATATTATTATTCATGCCATTTTTTAAAAATTTATATATCTCGTTACACTTGGTGAAGAAATCATCATCAAGACTTATAGCAAGGGTGCCGGGAGAGCCCCTGCTCTGCAAGCACAAGGACCTGGGTTCAGTCCCCAGTACAGCATGCTTCACTGGCCCTACAGCAAGCCAGCACTGATACTGGGCATGGTGGTGCACACCTATAATCTCAGTGCTGGGGAGGCTGACACAGGAGGGTCGCGATGAGTCTGAGCTGGGTAGCAAGACCCGATACCAAGTAAGTAAATATTTTTTAACTAAAAAAAAGAGTTATAGTGAATGACTCAGTTTCTCAGAGGTGAATAACCTTGCATATCTTGATTGAAAAATATTGTTTTGATGGAATTCTTTCCCATCTTCTTCTGTAATACATTTCTATGTATGATAATCCAAGGAATAAAGTTATTGGTCTCTTTCCTGTCTAAGACACAGATTTAATATGCTATCAAACATCTGGACCTTATTTTAAGTCCTACATTTTGAACAAACAGTGAAAGAACTGAACCCACAATGGTAGGTTATCAACACCAAGGAGGGGAGCAGAGAAAGGGATGAAAAGAGTGGAGGTGTTACAGGCATGCATCAGCCCCATGAAGACTGTAACTGTCATGTGCCCCAAACACATGTTAATAAACATTAAAATGGAAAAATAAAGCTTAAATAAGGGCTGGCCAGATAGCTCAGCAGATAAAAGTGCCTGCAAGCAGGTACAGGGGCCAGAGGTTCGATCCCCAGGCCTGCCATGCCAGCCCTCAAGATACGCTGAGACGGCAATTGAGACTGAGTATGGTGGCACGCGCCTATAATCCAGCTCTTGAGAGGCTGTAAACAGGGGGATCACAATGAGTCCGACCCAGTAGTGAGACCCTGAACACACTGTAGGCCCTTCCGTAAAATACAAAAAAAAAAACTAAATAAAAATTACCAATACCATACAAAATAAGCACTGTATTTTTCATTGTTAACCATTCACTGATTTAAAAATCAGTCTTCTGGGCATCCGCCATGCTGTGCACCGAGTACAGCAGCCTCTAGGAATAGGACTGCGAGGTCAGCTGGCCGTAGGAAGAGCTACAGGAGCTTAGGGATGAGAACGAAGAAATTAAAGCCAACACGGAAGGCAGTTCAAAATGAGAACCCTCCCCAGACAGAACTGAAGAACTGCCAGGCATATGCTTGAGATCGACAACGTGAGTATCCTAATTATGCTGCTTTGGACCGATGCTACTTCTTCAAGATTCAACCACAGACAAACTCGCCAAAGCCCAAGCCTGTCCTGTCCTCCCTCCCGCTCTGTCCAGGGGCTGCCTCGTTGCTCATGAGAACCCGCTGGAGCAAGAGTGGAGGCGGCAGAGAGATGCTCCTCGACCGGCTCACAAGAGGGGCCCAGACTCCAAATTCAGATTCCCGACCTCCTTCCCGGGCAAAAGCACTGGGCAAACAACCCCATTCCCCACGACAGTTTATTCATTTACAAGGTACTGAGGATGACTGTGATTTATACCTCCTAGGACAAGTGTAAGCATGGAATACAAGGAGCTTTCAAAATTTCCAACATATAATAAATGCTCTCTAAACTTCAGTACTATTACTACTTGTCACTACTTTTATATAAAAATATTACCTGAGACTAATGTGTGAAGTTTGTTCAGTCGCAGTGTGCTTTGGTAATTGGGTGAATAACTAAATAATGTGAATTTATTTTTTCTTAATCCTTTCCCCCTTCTGTTTTGATTATCTGTGAAGAAAGACCATTATCAACATGAATTTGAGTAAGTGAAGCCCAAGAAGTTTTATATCTAAGTATGCAAAGTGTAATAAAACATCATTTAACTCAGTAGTGTTCCAAATTTACTGATCAAGGAGATATTGGGGCCACAGAGGAAAGTGATCAATGATGTAGGGTGTGCCTAAAGAGTCACATGAAGAGAAAACATCCTCTCAGGCTTTCACAGTGAGCAAATTGGTAATCCACAAGGCTGACACTGACAAAGGATCTACAAAGTACAGTACAGGGCTACAGGATAAATCCTGAGGGGACTTAACTGACTTTATCAGATACAAAAGTTACATTTCTTGTTATATAGGTCTTGCTTTACCTTGGTCTTAACCATCCAGCAGAAAAGTGTAGAAATGAGGTATGAAAAGTGAATCCATATTAATATGCTGAGCTGTAAAAGGCTCAAGTCAACAACTTCTGAATTGCCAGTCCTATGAATAACCCACACTGCGATTGTCAACTACTGGACTGTATTAATTATTTTGCTGAATTCATGCATCTGCAATGTTTGGATGGCAATGGAATACCCATCTCTGTCAAAACTAAACAAAAAAGGAGATATAAATGAAGGACCATTTTGTATCTGTATATACAACATAGTTAGGATAGATACATAGCTACTTTCTCCTAATTCAATAAGACAAATTTATACTAATATTGTTTGGACAGGATAGCATGTCTGCATCTTGTACTCTGAATGACTACTACAAAGCCAACCATACTCAATGCATTAATTGTTGTTACTCTCCTACCAACCTGTTTTGAAGCTGTCTCACTGCAATTTTTTCTCAATAAATTAATTTTTAAAAGTTTAATGAAGTATGATAATCAAGTTAAATAAAGCTATCCACAGTTACATTATGTTTATAAGTGTTTGTTAGCGTTGTTGAGTTCAAGCACCTAAGTTTGTTGAATGACAATGGAGTGCCTATCTCTGACAGGTGTAGACAAAGGAAGGGGTATAGAAAGGAAAAATCATGATGTGTGTGTATAGACAGTACAGTGGGGATAGATAACACTGTGCTTCTACATAATCCTATGAGAGGCAAGATTTGCACTAGTGGTGGTTGGACAGTATATTATGTCAGCTTCTAGTACTATGGACAACTACTAGGAAAATAACAAGGTAGAAAGTATTAATTATTGAATCTTTAATGTAATTCAGGTATAAAAAATAAGATACACAAACAGCTACACTCTTTCTTTACTGATAAGAGTCATATGCTATAATAATGTCTGTAAGTATAATATCGTGCATGCACCTTCTATGATACCAAAACATTATGAAAACAGTTTGCAGTGTACTAATTTATCAAATCCATCTTGTCAAGGTATCTTAAAACTGTCTCACTGATATTTGTACTTCAATAAAACAAAAATTTTAAAAAAGTGTTAGTTATTTTATGACAAAAAGTCAAAGGAAAAGCTCAAAGTGATGCTGAGATACAAGATATTAGAATAACTTCTTATATTCCTAACATCTCCTGAACCTAAGTAGTAAGCTGCAGCTTTATAGCATTTAGCAAGACACTGTAGGAAACTGTAAAATCACTACTGCAAGGTGGTCAGATAATGACAATTGCATCCAATTAGGATTTTCATTTACTGAAAATGAAAGCTACCACATCTGCAGTGTGTTATTTTCAGAAATGTGCTTGAAAATATCAAGCTGAACCCTTTGCTTTTATTTTGACAGAAGTAGAACCTAAAATGATGAATAATAACAAGCTGATTTTTACACGTGAAGAGCTCTAAATTCCAAGCCACAATAGCAGCTTAGATCTGCCCTTGACTTCGCTTTGCAATATATTAGAATCTATGTCCTAACACACAGGTAGTCAAAGTGGCAACCATGGTACAACTCTTTCTCACAGCTTTACTCCCAGGCTTCTCCTCACCATCACTTTAAAGGCAATGGGCCAGGTGACACCTGGCACCATGGCTAAGAGTTCAAATTTGCTTTTATAATAAGCATTAGAAAACATTGAAAATGGATTTTATATTCAATAGTAATAAAAGGTAATTGTGTTGGGGCCACCCAGATAGCTCAGCAAACTAAAGCATCTGCTTACGCAGAGCGCTGCAGCTGGGGCTCGATCCCCAGTGTGCCGCTGTGCTGTGCCAGCCCTGTCCCTGGAGCATGCTGAAATGGCAATTGAGGCCAGCTGTGGTGGTGCACAACTGTAATCGTAGCACTTGGGGGGCTGAAAATAGGAGAATCACTATGAGTCTGACCTGTACAGTGAAATCCTGTAGACTCTTACTAAGTACATTCTTAAAAAAAAAAGTAATTTTGTCTTAGAATGTGGTCATCACATACTATATGAAACAGGAGGAGCTTTAACCAAATTATACCCTGGATCAAAATCAAAAACAGTGTGGTCCACCTGGAGCTGTTATCAGGCCATGTGACCTGAGATGCTCAGAACCCCCCAGACCTGAGGGCTTTACCCCTTCTTCTCAGAGTAGCCTGTTCAGGGCCCACCCCACACCATCCCTCTCCATTCTAGCTTTAATATTTTAGCCAAAGCATTTCTCTCCCTCTTATATACCATACCGCCTTATAGTTACTGTATTTGTTGTCTCATCTCCATATACATAAGAAAGTTCCAACAGGCAGAGCAGTTCATCTGCTCCATTCACTGCCTTATCTATACCAGCTAGGCCTAGTAGCCTCTGGAGCCCAATGAAATCCTTGAGCAAATGCATGACACTGGGGATGACCTCTGGCCCCATCCCCTCATCTCAGTCTGCACACGAAATTCCTGAGCTCCCTTAGTCGTCTTCAGGAGATAGAGGTGTGAGATTCTCACAGGACCTTACATTGTTTTTACTACTGAATAGAAACCCAGCAACCTTAGTGGGAGGACTGATGTTGTGGATGAACACAAAAATGAGACTTTGAAAAACAGGTTCTCCCTCCTTGTAATTGCATCTTGCTGACTTTCATGTGCTTGTTTCTAATTGGAGGACTGTCGGGTTTTTACAAACCTATCTTCAAGTATAAACTATAAACTATGGTCTTCTGCATTTGACTACTAAATGGCAGAAGATGTCTTTTTTTTTTCTACAGGGACTGAATGAGAGGAAACAGTTGTTTAATGGGGACAGAGCTCTGATTTGCACCCTAAAAGACTTCTGGAAATAGATGGCTGCTGTGGTCACAAAACATTGTGAAAACATTAACACCACGGAACTTGACAACAGGTGTGCTAAGTCCTGTGCCACATTACTTTTTCATCACATCTGTATCTTGTATGCTAATTAACTGCCATGAGACAGCAATGCACACCATATCAACTATGGTTAAGTCTCCTAGTAACCTGCTTAGAAACTGACTTGCATTGTTTATCTTCTTTCTCTTTAAAATAAAGTTGTACAAAATTCTAAGTTAAAACGTAGATAAATAAATTATAAATAATAGGCAACTTCCCAAAATTTTTCTCTAATGCCTAGAGATGTTGCTATCCTCAAAGAGTTCAGATTTATCCTCTCAAGTTCTATGCATACATTATTGAGATATGCACAAATACAATCTCAGTTCCATTCAATATCTGTATATAGATAGATAAAAATTATCTATGGGCTTATGAAAGTTAAGTATTTGCTATTTCCCTGGTGGTGTTAGATGAGTTATGATACATTGCAATTTACATTTACTCTCTGTCAGTAGAGACACAGCATCAGAAAAGAGTTTTATAGGAGTTTAAGCTTTAAAACACTGGTTGGGAAAAGACTATTATTATTATTTTCAGAGGAACTCCATGTCTGTTTCCTGAATATCACAGTCTAAGGTTCCCATAGAATACACTGTCCACGTGTATAACCAGAGAGTTTTCAGAGAATTAAGTCTCACTTGTGTGGCCAAGTCAAACTACCACTTGGAAATCATCTGATGCATAAATTTGGTATATTCTCCAATTTTATCACATACAAAGCCAGTAACAAATAGGTTAAAAAAAATCATTTAGCATCATTTATTACTTTGGAGATTATATGTTAGTATTTACTTTTGTTTTTTCTGTCATTTTTACTCATAGCAAGTGATGACTTATTGGCCATGTAGGGTCATATTAAGATCCCAGAATGTCATTTAAGTTTTACAAATGAATGAATTAAAAATAAATAATTCATGCATCTACTCTCCACTCAGCTATCAACATCACCAAATTAAATTGTTCACTGAAACAACCTTGTTTCTGGTCTTGGCTGGAGTTTGGCCTGAGGACCTGCAGTTTGCTGGCCCCTAGTAATGTGCTGCACATGGATTCACCAGAGTAGGCTTATTCCTGGGTAGTTCGTGCACATTTCCACCTTGAGAAGAACTGCAAGGAGGAAGCAGATCGCCAAGGCGGATCAGATCAAGCTGGAGGGTACTCACTTTCTGACATCCCGATCCCCACTTCTCAGCTATAAAACACTCCTTCTCTTCAAGACAGTTGCAACAGACACAGTATCTGCCTTGGTACATTTCAGATCTTCAGATCACAGAAGAGAGGGAAAGATAGTTAAGAAAGGCAACTTTGACAAGCTGGAAAGAAGGAAGGTGTGAAACCAACTCTGGAGTAGCTTATTCCTTTCTGCTGGTGGACACCGCGGAGGAAGCATCGTCAGTGTCTCTTCCGATTGTCATCATGTCTAAGTCAGAGTCTCCCAAGGAGCCTGAACAGCTACGGAAGCTCTTCATCAGAGGGCTGAGCTTTGAAACAACTGATGAGAGTCTCAGGAGCCATTTTGAGCAATGGGGAACACTCACAGACTGCGTGGTAATGAGAGACCCGAACACCAAGCATTCCAGGGGCTTTGGGTTTGTCACATATGCCACTGTGGAGGAGGTGGATGCAGCCATGAATGCAAGGCCACACAAAGTGGACGGAAGAGTTGTGGAACCAAAGAGAGCTGTCTCAAGAGAAGATTCTCAAAGACCAGGTGCACACTTAACGGTGAAGAAGATCTTTGTTGGTGGTATTAAAGAAGATACTGAAGAACAT